>CAJNDT010000668.1:2184008-2348897 GCA_905221615.1 Symbiodinium sp. CCMP2592 | reverse complement strand
CCCCCAGGAGTATTTCATATGGAAGCCGACCAGCGAAACAGCACATCAGAACAGCCATTCCCCCATGTAAGCGCTCGATTTCACAAGGATCGTTGTTCAGCGAATCCCTGTATTCGGGATATGTCCTATGGAAACCGACCAGCGAAACAGCACATCAGAACAGCCATTCCCCATGTAAACGCTCGATTTCACAAGGATCGTTGCTCAGCAATCCCTTGTATTCGGAGTATTTCGTATGGAAGCCGAGCAGCCAAACAGCACATCAGAACAGCCATTCCCCATGTAAACGCTCGATTTCACAAGGATCGTTGTTCAGCAAATCCCTGTATTGGGAGTATTTCGTATGGAAGCCGAACGGCGAAACAGCACATCAAAATAGCCATTCCCCATGTACATGCTCGATTTCACAAGGATCGTTGTTCAGCAATTCCCTGCATCCGGGTTACTTCGTATAGAAGGCGAGCAGCGAACCCCCATGTAAACGCTGGGTTGACACGACTTCCCCGGCACCTTCCCCCCATCTACTGGCGTGGATCGACAGGACGCGGCTACGACTTCAACAGTTCGGAGTAGTAAGCTTGCTTGCGCTTACTACACCAGATCACGACTTGAGAAGACGAAGCAGACAATGCTACGAAAGACTCCGAGACTCTACCACGGAACCTACCACCCCCAATAGACACTTGCAAGCGCCTCCGACTGTCGTCAAATCCCACGTGTCGCTGCATGTCGGGCAACAGATGTGCTCTGCTCTGCAAAATGCGCCGACAACTCAGGGCTTTAACGCGTGGACGAGACCCCCACGTTTGCCAGGTTGAAGTTTTTCGCCTTGTCCTCGGGACCGGACGGACAGCCTGGGCTGCAGTTGCCGGGAACATTCCGCCTGGAGGACGACACCCAGTATTTCTGTACCGATATGCTCCCACGCATGCAGAGGCAACTGTCGCGCGCTTGTTGGGCGGAAGCACAGAAACGGGGTGCTGCCTGCAGAGGCAAGCCCCAGGGGAGGAGACCAAGCCGAGGCTCGTACCGGCTCCATCACGTGGCGGCAGGGCGGGGAGTGAGGCCACCAACGGAGCCAGCCCACCCAAGTTGTTGGGACCCGGCCTCACCCCGAAGGAGGCCTCAAGGTCACTGGATCACCGACCCAAAGACCAGCAAGGACAACATTTGTGTTGCGATTATCTGACCCATAGAGGCTGCAACAAGGGGGATGCCTGCCCACATTCCCACAAAGCAGCCCCGAAATGCGCGAACGGATACACTCGCAAAGGTCCACCACACAAGCCCCAAATTGGAACCCGGGCAATTAGATGTTGTTTTGTCTCTCAGTGCCGCCTCGGCCCAAAGCGCAGAGTCATCGAAAGAAGCACAGTACTTGGCACCGCAGCGCTCGCGGTCCAAGGCCTAGGAGCAACGGCTGATCCATATACTGGTACTATACTATAGTTTACTATAACATGCGAAATTCAACTATAATGTAGCGTTGTCTACTATAACAATCTGTATATATGGGTATAAATATACACATACAAATGCACACAAATGCGTGTACATACAGGAACAGAGGCGAGCATGTGCATTGATCTGTCTATTTGCCCATCTCTATGTACAAGCATGAGCTTGCATTTACGTACATATGCATCTATATGTACATATATACACGCATACTACATTATACATAATACAAGAAACAGGTGTATATATATATATATATACATACATACATATATACATATATATATATATATATATACATACACATGAGTGCATATGTATGAGAGTGCATGCCGCATTCACGTGTGTGAAATGCATGCCCGTCGTAGCTGCAGCTGTTCTAGGTCTTTTTTCCCTCTGTTCTCGGTTTAGAGTTAGGGGCTCAGGGTTTAGGGTTTAGAGTTAGGGGTTTAAGGTTTGAGGCTCCAGGATTCCAGATTCTTGCGTGCTCCTTGACGATTCGTTTGGAATTCTACTGCTGAGGGCTTAAGGTCAGCAGCGTAGCCCCAGGCTAGTTGAGCCCTTCGGGGCACGGGCATTGACGTAGTGGTTCACGCGCAGCTCCTGCAGCCTCTGGCCAAAAGCTGTTGGCTTTAGGCATCCTTAAATCTTAAGCCACCCCAGCCCTGGCTTACCTCCGTGAGAGGTTACTGAACCCTGATAGAATGCAAAACCCAAGAATACCAAAACCTGACGTGTCGGATCTGAAGATATGGTCTGAAGATTGGCTCGGTCTCAGCGTTGAGGCCCACACTTTTACCGTAGTCTTTAAACACGACACAGGCTGTGAGGACGTTGTCGAATCATGGTGTCAACTGGGAGCCCCACGAACTATCAGTCTACCTCGGCAGAACTAGACTCTTCTACCAGTTTTTAAATTGTACGTCCAGGAGCCATAGCACCACATAGTCCATAGGATTGTCATCCCACAAGGGTAGTTACAGATGAGGCTGGAGTGCATTCCACTACGCTTGCTCAGGGATACCTCAGGAACAATCTCCGCAAACACATGGGCTCTGCCATCAGCGTGAGCTAGCCGGTCGCAGTGCCCGGAAAATTTTTATGATCCTGAGTGTACACAGGCCTGTCTCCTCCGGACAGCAAACGACCCTCAAAAAAACGCTTCTCCCAAAAGCCCCAGACCCTAAACCCCTAATCTCCCAGGCCATAACTCCTTTCTCGAAAGCTCCAAACCAAACCTCGTGTTCTTTGCCTAAAGCCACCAACCCCAAACCCCAAAACCCCAAACACAACCTCTGTGCTTCTTTTACACCGCCGGGCCGCGGGTCGGCGGCCACGATGCGGAGCGGGGCCTCTCCGGGCAAAGGCGGCCGGGGCCTCCCAGCAAACACCGAGTCTGTAGGGTTTGTTGTGTTTTCTCCGTAGGGTTTGTAGGGTGTTCAGGGTTTCGACGCTCACACTCGCACAGGGCAGGCAAAGGGTGGAGGGTTCACAGGGCTTCTAGGGCTTTCAGAGTTTAAGGTATGTGTTCTTAAACTTTCAGGGTCGGCTTTGGTTCTCTGAGGGAGTCTGTTGGGTTGTTTTCGGATATGCGATATGTGTGTATGACTCATAACTTTGGGTTGCTTCACGGTTATACTCAAAGGTGAAGAGGGGCATTTTGCAACATACCGGTTTTGCAAGGTTTCCACATGAACTTTTGCAGTCAGCGTCTCCTTACTTGACAGGAATCGGAACTCTTGGTCTTATCCCTTTGTGGTTTGGGGTTTCCAGGGCTTGTTTCGGGGTGTTTCTTCTGGGATCCCTAGTGATCCCTTAGAAGACGGGCTCCATGGCTCTCATGACACAACTTGAGCTGGAAGGGAGGCCTGGTTGTCCTATTCAGGTTTTGCTTTCCTCTGCATCTTCCGAGACGTGAGGATTAGGGCCTAAGTTTAGGGGCTGGGGGCTGGGGGTCTCATAGGATGCAGATAGGACTTGGGGACACCTTACACAAACAATGATGTCAGTTTATGACCGCTGCATGCAGCTCAGTAGACGACTTCAAAAAAAGTGGCAAGATGCCCTCGTGATGCATCAGTTCGCAGACACCGCAGTCAGAGTTTTCGGGTGGGTGCTGGAGGAGTAGCGGACGCACCTCCGGACGACTTCAACTTTCGTCGCAACCTGACTGTTGTGGCTCTGCCTCGCGGTGTGGACGCCTGCTTGCGCAAAGTTCTCCACATTGGCGATGATGGTGTGAGAAGCCTCGCATTCAAAGCTAGTTCAAACTTGATACATGTCTTTGACTGCTTTATACATCCCTCGTGCATTATACCAAAATTGTAAGAAGCCCAAAACAGTGTTGGCAATTACTGAAGCCCCTGTATTAAGCCTCTCACATTGCACTGGGCTCTGCTCCTGCCCTGGCGGACATCACCCTGCAACATTAAGGGGGCCTTCATAACAAGTCAAGTCTAGACACTTCACAAGCCAGCTTATGAAGCATCGTACATCGTCTCGCTCAGCAGCCGTGCCTCCAACCTCGTTGCACCGATTACCTCCTAGTTTGCGGGTTCTCCCTCCGTGATCCGTGGCTGCCGGAAGTGCTACAAACCCAACCCCGCGCAGCTGGAGCGGAAGAGCGACTGTTTGGGCAGCGCCGCTCCCCTCCTCTCGGTACCTCGGCAGTGGAGTCTTTCATGCAGCAGCTGTAGGTGGGTTAAGCCAAGTAAGACGAGCGTCGTAAGAAAGAGAGAGTTTTGTAGCGTTCCACAGCCTGAATCCTTCAAGCAAGATTTCGCCGGTTCGGACATCGCACAGATTCACACGCCTTTGGCAGCAATCAGATCAGGCCTTCCCGTGTGCTTAACTTAAACCCAGTCCAAGCACATATAACTCTCTCTCTCTCTCTCTCTCTCTATGTATATATATATATATATATACTTATACGTAGACATATATATATATATACATATCAGATCCAGTTGGTACGGCTTCAAGTCCCTGACGTCAGCCAACCCGCAAAGCAATGAAGACCCGCTCACGTGTGGCCCAGCTGCAGAAAACGGCCCGGCATGGAGGTGGCGTCCTAAGCTTTAGGGCCCCCCCCAATTGCTCCTTGACGGGTGTTACGGAGATTGTATACGGCTCAGGCTTCCAGAGGTTGTCCGAGGTTCTCTACAGCCGACTTTGACCTGCTCTTCTTCTCTCTTAAAGCTCTGCAGATCCCTCAAGACCCCTGAAAGCTAGAGCCTCATATTTTTGTACCCTTATCCTCATATTTTTGTATTCTAGTATCCCTTATAGATCCCTTTAAATGCTCAAAATCCGACATCCCAGAGTTACCGAGGCCTAAAGCCTACGGGGAGAATCCACGGAAGTCCAGGGCTCCTCCTGGGGCGCTCCTCCGAAGAGCACCTTCCGAGATCTGCAGTAGCTTTGTGGTGGGCTCATGAGTAGTACTACTATCACTATGGCGATTATGATTCTAAGTATCATTATTCCTGCTCACTGCTTCCAAGATCTGCAGTAGCTTCGGGTTTAGGGTTTGGGCTCATGAGTAGTACTATTACCATGGCGAATATGATTGTAAGTATCCACACTCCTGCCACTACTGTTATTACTCCTGATATCTAAGTCTCAGTATTCCCATTACTATTGCGTTGCTTAGCTGTTTAGGGCGGTTGAGCGATGTCGCATTCCCACGGCTTGGGAGATCGTCTTTCGAAGGAGCTCTTTCCGGAGGCCCTGGTGGTGTGATTGAAGATCTGTAGAGACAAGAAAAAGCAACCAAAAGCCTCAGACTGCTCATGATGGAAACGAATGGAGTTACAAAAAAAATAGAGGCCGGAGTAATTGGAATAAGCTGCTTGGGCCTGGGGGCAGATGGGAGCATGCTGAGGCATCACGAGCTTTGTTGTCAACCAGCCCAGAGACATGGGAACCACTACTGCAACTATTACTACTATTACTATGATTACTGTTTTTCTGACTATTTTTATCATTATTCGCTTTTTGTTTTTCTATCAGGCTGGGGGTCCACCATTGTTCCGTCAGCATCTCTTGGCGATGCAACCGTTTAGGACAGCCCACTACATCCCATATAAGGCACTACTCACGCTTCAACTATTGCCTCGTGGTGTGTACGGCGTTGTGGTTTGCTGGTTGCGGCCCTACGGTAACCTAGAACACATCCCAAAACCTAAAGCTACATCCTAAACCCGGGCATTGGAGGCCTGCCGAACTTCCACATGGGACACTGTGTTGCGGTGCTCCTCGCAAAATTCGGCTCTGGGATTTAGGGTTTATGGGGTTTAGGTCGCTGCCGTGACTTGTACAACAATCAAGGCTTGAACTAACCATGCTTGCTGGAGAAGTGTGCTCTGTCAATATTTGAGTGCAGCGCTCGTTTTCCCGTGCCCGTTGCCTGTTTGCATGTGCGCGTCCTGCACAAGTGATGGAGCATGCAATTTGTTTGGGAGCGGTCGTGGAGCGAGCACGCACTTGATCCTTCTTGCATCCAGTCCCAAGACCTGGACACCTCTGCGACGAATCTGAGACCTAAAACAAGGCGCCGATGATGCTGCTCGCTCGGGGATCGCACTTCCAACATCGATTGCTTGCGTGTGCGCCTGCGCATCTCTGCTGCGCATATGAGATCGAGCTCCACAAGCGAGCGAGCACGCAGTTGTTCAGGAAGCACACAACTCGAGGGAGCACGGCTAGTTCACAGTTCCTTCTCGCCCTGGCGGGGCTTCGGAAAGCATTCAAAAGTGCTCGGGACGGGCTGCATCCCGACACAAACGACAGACTCCAGCCTGGGCCCTGTATGGCTTTTGATTAATACTTCTATAGTATAGTATGATATAGCAAAATATAGTACAGTATACCCTCATCTGCAGGCAATCGAAGAGTTATTGATCATGCACGAGAAGCCACCGAAATCTGTCTCTCAGAAGGTCCTCCAGTCGTGCCAGAAACCGTGACAAGGACCCTTCGCCCGGGTCATGGACGACATGCAGGAATTCCTGGAAGCAGTGCCGCATGGGATGCCAAGGTTTCGGACGCACCAAGTGCTATGGGCTTTCAAGACATTTGGCGTCGTCTGGGCGTCCTTACAGACAGGAACCGATTGAATGGTCTCCATGTCGGGAAATGTCGGGAACCCTTCTCTCGAACCCCGTACAGCATACATCACGCAGATTGAGATTCCTGGTTTCCTAGCCCTCTCCAGCACCAGCCATAGCAACTCGTCTCCACTGCGTGCCCAAGGGCCCTGTGCACAATTAAACAAGACATGCCAAACTCTCGACTCATTCAGTGCAAAGCGCGATCAACCTGGAGGGAACGCATCCTGTGCTTACAGCTCTCCTGAGCTTGAATCCCAGACTGGTTGGATTATCCTTAACTCATACTAACTCATGCTTTCATATATTACCTTCTGCTACCTGATAATGCGGTAGACTATCAAACTCCTGCCGCATCTCCACCGCTTCGGGGCTGAGTATCCTGGCCGACGAAAGCTTAACCTTTTAGTCCCGGCAGGGTTGTATAAACGACAAAGGGCTGCAAATCACTTACTGTACTCAGACCTGGAGAAATAGGACCACCTCCACACCTCCACAATTCTAAACCCCCAAATCCTCACACTGCCTCATCTCCACAATAATATGGCCCCCTAAACGCCAAGCCCTAAACCCTAAGCTGCAAAGCGAGACTCATCTGGTGAATGCAGCACGACGGCCCAGTCTGCTCGCCCTCGATAGCCTACGGGCAAATGCCTACTTTAGAGGTTTAGGGTTTAGGGGTTTATATAGGGTTTAAGCTTGCTGTAGAGGTTCAGGGGTTTAGGGTAAACGCCTACTACAGGGCTCTAATACTTGGAACAGGAATTCTATGCGGGTTTTCTAAGGAAGTGTTTGTGCTAAGCCCTGTTAGGCATATACAAGGTTTACGTCAAGTCTAAGTTGGTTTTGGTCTACATGTAGAGTATCTTTATAGCGCAGAAACAGTCTTGGTACATGCTCATTCTTCTGTATTCAAAGCTCATATGCACGAACACACTGGCTTGCTCTGTGATTTAAGAGTAGCAGAAAGCCAAATTGAGCAGCACTCTTCGCGTTTAGTAAGTTAACGTTCAAAGTAAGCGGTACAAACTTCTTACGGTGTCAAAGTGAGCCCCCTATTCGTAGAAAACGCATCGCTTGCGGAATCAATGACTGGGGCTCCATCCCAACTGCGCTGGCGAATCCTAAACCCTGTACCCTGAACCAGTATCCCATACCCTAAACCCTATACCCTAAAACCCTGTATCCTATACGCTTTTGCCTGTACGCTTAACCATATATCCTACAGGGTAAACCCTATACCCTCCACCCTTCTCCAAACCCTCGGCTAATCATTAAGCCTTTCCGCGTCTGTCTGTCGGGCTGACGGACCCCGAGCACTGCGAGCATAATCTCGTGAAGACGAGCAGCCCCACAAGCAGTGATTCCTTGGCTAGCATTATGACAGGCATCATAACTACTATACTGGGTGCTACAAGAATCATGACTGGTGCACTTGTTGCCATGTTTGTGACTACTATATATTCTTCCTAGTATTTCTCCTACGCGTCTCGTTACTGTCATGGTTTATATATTGCCATGTTCACAAACTGCTGGTGGCAGCTGTGGTTCCTGTTCCTGACCTCATCATCTTGTCATAGCCGTATGAAGGTCCAGCGGGTGTCGATTTTTCGATTGAGGGTTCTGGGGCTGAGGAGTTTTGGCTTCTTCAACCCCTGGTTTACAAAAGGACTCCTAAAGTCCTAAAGGGAACTCCAGAAATAGTTGGAATATGGTTTCATGGTAGGATACCCTCTAATTTACCATAGAAGGGTTAGGATAATCATATTCCAACTTTCTGGCTTCTACTGCAAAGCATGAATCCTGTCCTCAACCACTTCTGAACGGGCTCAGACCTTAGGTTCTTAGGGGTATGTCATGGAAGCTCCACGTGCTCAGAAGCCGTAGAGGACACTTAAAGTAAAAGCCAGAAAGTTGGAATATGATTATCCTAAACCCTTTATGGTAAATTACAAGGTATCCTACCCTGAAACCAAAATCCAACTTTCTTGACTTCCCTTTAGCGGAAAAAACAGGTTCATCCAGGTCGGTGGTCCTGCAGCCATGTACCGACGCATTGCTCAGCCCGAACTCGATTCCATTCAGGTGTCTCTGCTTCGACTTCGAAGAGCAGGGGACGCCAGTTCTCCGATCCACCTAAGCTGGAAAGATAGACAAACACACACAAGCATAAACACATGAGGGGGTGGGTGTTCTCCAGAGTCTTGCACCGCTTGCGGTCATTATTGAGACAGTGATTGACAAGTTCTTCCTTGGGGCCGAGACAGGGATCTGCATTTCCGCAACTCTCCACTTGCTGCCAGCACGTGAAGGAGTTTGCGGCAGTGTGGTTCCTACCTCATGCATTGACCTTGGGTGGAAGACAGGGCTTTCGTGTTGTGGCCACTGACTGCACGGAAGCGGCAGTGCTTTTGATCGTAAGAACACCCGCCACATCTCGCCACCACAGTCGCAGCAATGATAACCCTTCACAGATAAGATTTTTGTCATAATAGGAAATAACAACAAGCCCACCCTGCACCATAAACGCCTGCTCAATCCAAAAAAAAACTCCGACGTTCCGGAAGCTCCGTCATCGCCAAGCTTCGAGGCGCGTGCGCCGCGCCGAAACGAAGGGGCCAGTGGCTCACGTAGTCGATCTCCGGAGGGTTTCGGACTCTAATATTGCGGCCTAAATAAATGTAATAGGGCTTTGGGGTAATATACCAAAAGTATAATAAGGAACCTCGAAGATAGCATAGGTAATTATTAAGGCCCCTATAGTACACTGCAAATGCCTACCGTTAAGATTCGGAGATGCCTGTGTCCGCCCTTCCCACAACATGCTGGTGCCCCGCCCGTTCTCGTAAGCAAGTGTAAACAGACCGACTAAAGGATAACCCTCAATCTCTAAATTGCACAGCAGACTTCTGCGAGCGCACTCCGGAAAAGTGCAATGAAATGGGGCAGGTGATCCATCATCCACAAGCACATGGCCACATTGACTGGCCAGCTGACAGAATCTCGAGTAAAGCTATGCCAACCTACATATATGGCCACGACGTCACCAGACATGCCGCTGTTGTGATAAGCTAGCTGAAGCAATTAAGCCAAAAGACTTTGAGAGTTACGTTGGCAACACAAACCTCATCTCACATTGACATGGGTTAAGCATACACAGAAAAGTGGACGAGCTGTGGTTTGAGCAGTCTAAAGCGCATGACTTCGTCACTTTGACGTTCCTCAACCTCTAAAGGCAAGCAAATGACCCTGATGCGAGCCTGTCCGCGACCCGGGTTCTTTGCTTCGTAACGTCTCAATGACCTTGCTTAATTAATTAGAATAGGGTTTTTTGGGGGGCTCCTTATTACAATTATGGTAGAAGGAGTTAGTTAGGGGAGGCCTTGCCCAGTTTTGGTAGTTGCACCACCACGGCCCAAATCATAGCCATTACATCCTCAAACACTTTACCTTATAGAAAATGAGGTGCAATTACACAAAATGGACAAGGTAATGGAGTCGCCCAGTTTGGGGTATTACATCACCGTGAACATATATACCATAAAATACACAACTAGTAGCTCATTATCCATAAAATACTCTATCTCATCCTATTTATCAGGTGATGTAACATCCTAAACGGGCAAGGTTAGGTTTATCCATTTTATGGGGTATAGTATGGGGTGTTGGGGTGGTACATTCAATAACACTCTAATTGTATTATTATTCGATTGTTGGTTGAACATTTATTGGTTTAAGTATTTGCCGTAATCTTCTTCCATTTCTTGAACACTTATATTAATCCATTTAACAAAATGTTTTGGTTTTGTATCCAGACATTTAGTGTCCTTGTTTCCTCCATTCTGACATAGTATTTTAATATGCTCAATCAGTTCTGAGTATGTGTTAATTAACTGTTTATCTTCTTGAATTTTACCCTCCAAAGAAGAAATGTTATTCTTAACATTACAAACATCTTCGTCATCAAATATACTTTCGCATTTTTCAATAACTTTATTGACTCATTACTGTTATTCAAATACTCAGTTTCATTAATTTTCATTTGGTATATCTTTTTGATGTACTTCAATTGGGTCTTATACGTTTTTAGATTTGTAGTAATCCATTTCCACTGTAATATATTAAGATGTTAGTTCGTTAAATGCTTTTCTTAAGAACTCTGTCTTAATACTTTCAATAATAATCTACTTTTGGTTACAAAAATATTATTGGTCAAGAAAAAGCAACATCAACCATTCCGTTAACTCATAGAAGACATGTCTTTTATTCAAATACGTTATTCTCATGGAGAATATTCTTAAATAATGATACAAGAAATCTTCAAGTTCTGTATCATCATGTTCATATCTATTTTTATTGTAATATGTATCAACAAATAGTTTTCTGAACTCTTTCACCTTGTCCTCAGTAAAGTAATGGCCATACACGTCTTCAAATTTATCGTGTACTTGTTTATCATATAATTCAGTGTACTTAGCATAAAAATCATGATCATACTCTTCCGGCACATCCTCATAAGCATTAGAGAAAATATCTTTAATACAATAGTTAGTATCATACCCTCTCAATACACTTAATATTATATCTCAATGCTTAGGATAATCATTGTTTCCGACTAGGCCATACATATGAATAGCGAATGATGTTCTAAATATTTCAGTCTATCAACATAGTGAGAAAATCCGGTATATGGCAAAATATTCTCATTCACACCCTCGGAAAATAGATTAAAACTGTTGTTCAACTGATAATGTATCAGCTTACAATTCTTGCATTTTTTTAATGTCATCTTCTATTATTTTTATTCCGCTTTCAATTTCTTTGATGATAAATCAGTTTGCAATTCTGGCATTTTTTTAATGTAATCTTTTATTGTTTTATTCCGTTTTCAATTTCTTTATCAAGATTATAACCTGTTGTTGCAACACTCTCATTGTCACTCATTTCGACTATAATATATTAAGTTGTTATTTGTTTAAGTGCCTTTGCTTCAGAAACCTTCCATAAGAAAACTACCTGCGTTCATTCATTCCTTCCCTTTAAGCCTAGGTTTTTATTATGGTCCAAGCAAGCCCTACAAAATTTGTTGTATATCCTTTTGGAATGTTTACTTACAAACTCATCTGTGTATTTCATTTGCTTACATATGATACATTGCACATACTGTGTTTTACAATCACTGCACGTAGGAAACTCAACAACAATATTATCATCTAATGCAATCATTATTATTATTAGCTGATAATATTATGAGAAGGCTTTCGTCTCTTGGTTATACTTTTATATTGTAATAATCAAGGGTCGTAGGTTTTGGTTGAAAAACTGTCCTTGTTATTCAGCTTAGTCAAGTATGCATTCTTTTTGTTTTCATACGTTGCATCAACTGGCGTTCTGTTAAAGCTTCTTGTAGACCTTTCATTTAACAATTTCTCTATCCTCTCTAGTCTCAGTATGACATCTTGCTTGAACTCAGGCTTATCACCCACATATTAATATAAAGATTAAACTTTTTTTCGCAAAACTTTTATAATACAAGTTTTATTATAAAACTAATTCTCGGCGCTATCTTATGTAGCACCAATTATGTAAGTGTTCCAGTTACTCCCGTTTCACTTGCTCACCTACGATGTCTGGGTCTCACACAATTTAGGAGCAATGGGCGCAACATTCGGTGTGTTTCATCCTGTTTCGTTTTCCGGGAAACTCCAAAGATGCGAGGAACGAGCCTCGCATGGCTATGCGACTGTACAGCTGTCAACATACAAAAGATAATACCTTCTTAAATATTAGTCCAGAAAATGAAGGTTATGAGATTTCAATTGTTCAACATCTTTTTTTCCATCTTCTACTTCTTCTCTTTAATTCTTCTATCTTCTCATCGCACTCTTCAGCGGTAATCCGATTTTGACTCCATCCTGTGCTACAAAGTTCAACGCCTCCAGTTTGTGGTGCTGTATCTGGTTTAAATATTCCGTCGTCTGGTGATACATTTCTACCCTTACCTGTACGAAAACTGGACCTGTCTTCTACAACATTAGCAACAACCTTATCATTTTCTGTTGTTGCTTTAGTTTCTTTATGGTATGTGTTTCTCTTACATCTACAAAATAAACAGTTTATACCATCTTTATTTACACTTACACCGCCATCAGTTCCATTTTTGTTATTATCTATGTTTGAATCGCTCATATAATGATGTATATTAGCTTTTCTTCGAATAATTCAAATACTGAAAAATCCCTCTACATATCTCCAACACAGAATAACAACACCTACGATATCTAGGCGTTGTTATTATTATCTGTTCTATTTCTTCAAGATTGCCAATAACAGTAATGCAATCACCGTGGTTCATATATTATAACATATAAGTTTCTAACTAATATTAATAATGAGTGATAATGTTCCGACGGTAGAACCAATTGATATACCCAAGTATCAGTTCAAAAACAGTAAGTATGACATGATGCCATCCTTGCCAGCGCGAATGTTGGCGGTGGCCTCAAGTACAGGCGGTAAAACAGTTTTAATAAATTCAATACAGAATTTAACACTGAAGATTTACCGCAATAGTTTTGAAAGAATATACATATTCAGTCCTAGTGTGGACGTGGACGACACGTGGAACGCAGTGAAGAAGTACATAAAGGATGTAATGAAAGTGGACTCCGAAAAGGAACAGATATATTTCAGTCATTACGACGCCACTGCCTTACAAAAAAAAATAGACACCCAACACACAAGGTAATAGAATTCCAGAAGAAGAATAGAGACAAAGATTTATTTAGTATTCTAATAGTCATAGATGAATTTGCGACGACCCAAAAATTGTAAGGTACTCAAGTATCTTGCACGGACTGTTCACGAGAGGTAGACATAATGCAATTTCAGTGAAACTGTCCACTCAGAAGTACAACGTGCTGGCTCCAACAATTAGGCTCAATGCGTCTGCACTGCTTGTTTTCAGACTCAGAAACATGAACGAAGTCAACGCATTCCTTGAAGAAAACAGTGCACTGGTAAAGAAGCAACAGTTATAGGAAATGTACCAGCTGGCGATAAACGATGCTCCATGTAGCTTCTTGTACATAAACACGAATGCACAAGATGCAAATAACATGTTCTACATCAGATTTGAGAAGGTCTTAAGGACTGATGAAGATGCTTAACAATATCAAAATAATATTCTTAATTATCAGAACAATGAGAAACTACAACAGTTAAACGGTAAGCATTTAGAAGAAATGCCGCAACATCCTTTGTTTTTGTTTTTCAACTGTTCAATTTCATCTTCCAACTTTTGTATTTTATCTGTTAAACCTTAGATAGTATTAAAGATAATTAAGTCTCCTTTTATCTTCTCTAGTTGTTCATTGAGTTTCTTTTCTATTTGTCCGTCAATATTGACCGTTATATATTATTTTAGGCTAGAGCATTTTTAATCACTACCATTTTTCATTTTCTTCTTTAACTTTGTAATTTCACTTTTCAACGAAGATATTTCTTTTTGCATTTCCTGCACACAGCCTTTGCGGGCCGAAAATGCAGCGATCTGACTGGCAGAGGGCCCTCGGGGGTGCTCGACCAACCCTCAGAACCTGAACCTTAAACTAAAAACCCCAAACCTTTAAACTCCAAACCCCAAGCCCGAAGCCTCAAACCCCAAACCCCACATAACCCTAAACCCTAAACTAAAAACCCAAACCTTTAAACTCCAAACCCCAAGCCCTAAAGCCTCAAACCCCAAACCCCTCATAACCCCACCCTAAACCCTTAAACCCTAAACCCTACACCCTAAACCCCAAACCCCCAACTTCAGACGTTTCTGGCGCCAGGATCCTCGGCCCTGAAACAAAGAAGCTCGAGCTTGGAAGCCCCGGTAGCCCTTAGAAGGGGCCCCCCACCCTGTCATAGTGGTATAATAGGAATATAATATTATGGTTTCTACACACACATATATATATAGGGCCCTAATATAATCCTTATAGTCACTATTGCAGGGTGGGGGTAGCTTCGAAGGAAGCCCTTTATTCCGCATGCTCGAACTAATCTTGGTGTTGATTGGCGGGAGGGTCGAGGGGTTACTTGCAAGGGTTATTTGTAATTACCAACGAACATATGATAGTCATAATCAGAAATACTCCTCCTTGTGAGACACTACCATGACAGTGTATATGTTTGGGTAACGACGGGAAAAGGCCTTGGTGCTGCTACATCCCAAAGCACTAAACCCCAATCGAACGACAAACGGCTCTTCGACTGAACCATCGGCATCAAACACAGTGATGTGCTCGATGCCTAGCAGGAAGTGGTAGTCCTGGGCCATGAAAAGGGAAAGGCATAGATTCCTAGATAACTCTCTTCGGCTGCCTCCACTGGAACATCTGAAAGTATCTTACCGCAGAGCACATAAAACCCTTTAACGAAAAATACTCCTCATTCCAAACAAGCAGCTCTGCAGAACCTAAGGCTTGGACCCCGAATTCCGGAGGCTGGGCTCCCTTTGTCTGGCTATAAGAACCAGTACTACCAACCAATTCCGACCCCCATATTACGCGACCAAAAGGCCCCTCCACGTTCGGGTTCAGGCTTTCAAATGGAAACGCAAACCCCCCCTGAAGTTTCATGAAGGCTGGGCCATAGATGTTGTCCGTCGCTTTTGCTGTTGCGATTTTTGTTCCTGTAGGCTCTCTCGTAACAGGCGTTCATCGCTGTGATACGGTTTCGAAGGATCGGGCTTTTTCGCACCCCGAACAGATTCCTCATGCCCACTTTCTCGCTTGGGGTCTGTTTTCGCTCCCTGTTCAGATCCTCAGGGTTTTTAGGTCTAGTGCTCGAACCCAAAGGAAGTTCTCAGATTCATGAATGAAGACACTGTGGCTCATCAATGAACCGCTCGAAAGAAACTAGAGAATTTGAGAACAAGGAGCAACGAACTCGAAAGAGACTAGAGAAGTTGAGAACAAGGAGCAAACCGCTCGAAAGAGACTAGAGAATTTGAGAGGAGCAAACCGCTAGAAAGAGACGAGAGAAGCTGAGAACAAGGAGCAAACCGCTCGAAAGAGACGAGAGCAGTTGAGAACAAGGAGCAAACCGTTCGCGAGAGACTAGAGCAGTTGAGAACAAGGAACGAACCGATCGAAAGCGACTAGAGAAGTTGAGAACAAGGAGCAAATCGATCGAAAGAGACTAGAGAAGTTGAGAACAAGGAGCAAACCGCTCGAAAGCGACTAGAGAAGTTGAGAACAAGCAGCAAACCGCTCGAAAAGAACTAGAGAACTTGAGAACAAGGAGCAAACCGCTCGAAAGAGACTAGAGAAGTTGAGAACAAGGAGCAAAACGCTCGAAAGAAACTACAGAAGTTGAAAACAAGGAGCAAACCGCTCGACAGAGACTAGAAAATTTGAGAACGAGGACGAAAGAGACCAGAGAATTTGAGAACATGGAGCAAACCGCTCGAAGGACATTCGAGAACTTGAGAACAAGGAGCAAACCGCTCGAAAGAGACTAGAGAATTTTGGAAGAAGGAGCAAACCAATGGAAAGAGACTAGACAATTTGAGAACAAGAAGCCAAGCGCTCGAACGAGACTAGAGAAGTTGAGAACAAGGAGCAAGCCGCTCGAAGGAGACCAGAGAAATTGGGAACATGGAGCAAACCGCTCGGAAGCGACTAGAGAATTTGAGAACAAGGAGCAAGCCGATCGAAAGCGACTAGAGAAGTTGAGAACAAGGAGAAAATCGATCGAAAGAGACTAGAGAAGTTGAGAACAAGGAGCAAACCGCTCGAAAGCGACTAGAGAAGTTGAGAACAAGCAGCAAACCGCTCGAAAAGAACTAGAGAACTTGAGAACCAGTGGCAAACCGCTCGAAAGAGACTAAAGAAGTTGAGAACAAGGGGCAAACCGCTCGAAAGAGACTAGAGAAGCTGAAAACAAGGAGCAAACCGCTCGAAAGAGACGAGATAATTTGAAAACAAGGAGCAAACCGCTCGAAAGAGACTAGAGAAGTTGAGAACAAGGAGCAAACCGCTCGAAAGAGACTAGAGAATTTTGGAAGAAGGAGCAAACCAATGGAAAGAGACTAGACAATTTGAGAACAAGAAGCCAAGCGCTCGAACGAGACTAGAGAAGTTGAGAACAAGGAGCAAGCCGCTCGAAAGAGACTAGAGAATTTGAGAACAAGGAGCAAACCGCTCGAAAGAGACCAGAGAATTTGAGAACCCGGGGCAAACCGCTCGAAAGGGACCAGAGAATTGGAGAACAAGGAGCAAACCGCTCGAAAGAAGCTAGAGAGTTTTGAGAACAAGGACCAAACCGCTCGAAAGAGACTAGAGAAGTTGAGAACAAGGAGCAAACCGCTCGAAAGAGACTAGAGAATTTTGGAAGAAGGAGCAAACCAATGGAAAGAGACTAGACAATTTGAGAACAAGAAGCCAAGCGCTCGAACGAGACTAGAGAAGTTGAGAACAAGGAGCAAGCCGCTCGAAAGAGACTAGAGAATTTGAGAACAAGGAGCAAACCGCTCGAAAGAGACCAGAGAATTTGAGAACCCGGGGCAAACCGCTCGAAAAGAGACTAGAGAGTTTGACAACAAGGAGCAAGCCGCTGACAGGATAATCAATTTGAGAACAGAAAACAAACCGCTCGAAATAGACTAGAGCATTCCAGAACAAGGAGCAGCCCGCTCGAAAGATAGGGAACTTGTGAACAAGACGCAAACTGCTCGAAACGGAGTAGAAAACTTGAGAACACCAGGAGCGAACCCGTCCAGAGAAATTAGAGACTTTGAAACAAGGCGCAAACCGCTCCAAAGACACTCGAGGATTTGAGAACACCGGAGCAGATCGAAAAGGACGAAACTGCTCCAAACCCATGCCGCTCGAAAAGGACTTGCGAGTTTGACAACAAAGAGCAAACCAAGCGAAACAGACTGGATAAATTGAGAACAAGAAGCAAACCATTCGAAAGGGACTAAACAGTTGGCAAACAAGGAACAAGCCGCTCGAAAGAGACTTGAGAACTTGAGAACAAGGAGCGAACCGCTCTAAAGAGACCACAGAAATAAGAGCAAGGAGCAAACCGCTCGAACAAGACTAGAAAAAAATGAAGACGTAGCAAACCGCTCGAAAAGATTAGAGAACTCGAGAAAAGGGCTAACCGCTCCAAACAAACGAGGGAGTTTCAGAACAAAGAGCAAATCAAACGAAGGAGATTAGAAATTTGGGAAGAACGGACAAACCGCTCGAAAAGGACTAGAAACCTTGTGAACATTAGGAGCAAACCCCTGAGAACAATGTGCACACCGCTTGCAAGAGACTAAGGTCTTTGAGAACAAGCAGCAAGCCACCCGGAAGAGACTAAACATTTGAGAAGAAGGAGCAAACGGCTCGAAAGGGTCAAGGAATTTGGGAACGCTCGAAACGGACTAGGCAAGTTGAGAAGCAGGAGCAAACCGCCCAAAGAGACGAGAGACTTGGAGAGCAAGAGGCAAACCGCTCAACTGGGACTAGAAAATTGGAGAACGCAAGCAGCTAACCGCTGGAAAGAGACCGGGGCATTTGAGCAAAAGGAGCATGCCGCCCAAAACGCACTAGAGAATTTGGACACAAAGAGCCAACCAATCGAAAAGGAGTAGAGACTTTGAGAAAAGGGAGCAACCGCTTCTCAGATATTGGAGAACTTGAGCAAAAGGAGCAAACCGCCCGAAAACGAGTAGACTGTTATGATAACAACCGGCAAACCGCTCGAAACAGACTAGAGACTTTCGAGGAATTTCGACAGAAACTATAGAGTTTGAAAACAGCAAGCCGCTAGAAAAGGACAGAAAACGGAGCAATCCACCAGAGATTTCGAGAACGAGAACTTCAGGGCAAGGAGCAGACCGCTGGAAAGATATGAGAGAGCCTGCGAAGGGCAGCAAGCCCGCGACCCGCCGCCCCAGCTGTCTTAAAGAATGCCCTCTTGCCATAATGGGGTGTAATGGGGCCCTGCGAGGGCTGACAAGGCTTCATCCAGACACGGAGGTTTCGCCCCGGTGTTTCTGCGCTCATGCGTTTTGTTGCTTGCTTTTCCTCCATGCAATGCCCTTCGAATTCGCAGCGTTATGCAGGGTTCGATCACTGGCTTCCCGCCCAACGCGGGCTTCCCCCTCCCTGCCCTTCGCGGGCTTTCGCCCCGTCAAGGCTCCCACCTTCGCAGGCTTCCTGCCCTTGACGGACTTCCTACGGGCCCCCTGCTCTTCGCGGGCTCTCGGCGAGGCGACCTCTCAAAACCCGTCGTTGGATAAGGGGGGCTTTTATCTCAACATCTCACGCCCGAGGAATCTCGATCCGGGCTGCAGGGGGGCTGAGGGGAAGGCCTTTTTGGTCATGGATACGTGGCGTGGTAGGAGAAAAACACGTGTGCGGGAGAGAGACGGCATTTCTTAGACCGTGTCCACGTTGGTGGAGATACAAATGAGGCCCTGGACAGGGCGGAGGGCTTGCTTATGCATGCTCGAGAAGCTTTTTGAGCGATGGGCCTACCCTGGGCAGAGAAAATACCTTTCCGACCGTATCCAAAAAAAACTACAGGGACCAAGACAAACTCGGCCCGTTTCGGAACGTGCAATCGGAAGGGTAGTGGGATAGTCGCTATGCTTGTGCATCATCATCAAGTCATTATGCACGGCCCTCTTCACAGCATTACCACAGCCCTCATGTATACAAACAGTCGAAATTGCAGTGGTTCTCGTCGCTCTGATTTCCAAGGATTCCTGCAGGCCTCAAGGGGTTTATAGGGTTTGGGATCACGGAATCAGAACATCATCCGGTCACATGAGTCGGCCTAGGAGCGAATGTCATACTAAACCCTATCGACCAAACCCTGTCTGAAGTAAACTCGAAACCCTGCTCTTTACCATTCCAAGATTCTAAAAACTCGGCCAGCAGGTTGGGCGCAAGGGCCTCCATCCTGACAAAACAGGATGAAATGTTGGTTCACAATTTTTGGTTTAGGGGTCTATGCGGTTCGAAGGGTTTGGGACGTAGGTTTAGGGCTTCGGTCTTGGGGTTGGGGTCTTTTTTGAGCTTGTGGGCTCAGGCTGCTTCGTTGCAGTGCGCTTCGGAGTCTTGCAAGGCTGAGGGTCTTCAAGCGAACAGTTATTACTAATACTAATCACTATACTAATATTCATATTATACTAATCACTATACAAATAATATTCACATTAATACTAATAACTATACTAATACTCATATTAATACTCATACTAATTCCTGTCTTGAATCTTGAACCCTGCGTGAAACGTCTTCAGCTCCGGTTCAGCACAGGCTCTTCTCGAAGGTGTGCAAGGGCTGGGTGCAGGCCTCGCATTGCAGCGGCAGGTGGACGAGGCAGGAGGCGCTTCGATTCTCGGAGATTAGAGCAGCTGATTCCATGGGCGCAAACTGAAGCATTTAGAACTTCGGGCTTCCGGTGTCAAGGGTCTGGAGTGGAAGGTCTTGGGGTTGAGGGTTTAGGCGCGCGCTGCACACTTCACAACTCTGATCTTCAAAGTCCCGCCAGCTTCCATGCCGGTAATGAGGGCAAGAGTCGGTGAGGCGCCACTTTGGCCTCCTTGGACGAGCACTAGGATCCCGCAGGAGGTTTCGAAACCCTATACTAGCCCCGACACCAGCTTCTTTGAAGGCTTATACCCTCTTGAACCACTAACCCCCCTACCCGCCCAACCCTAATCTGCCAACCTTGCAAGTTGCAAGACCCCTGTCAACTCCTGCAAACGCTGAGCCAATACCCTAGCAGTCAAACCCTGCAAAATACCCTGAGCCCCAAATCCTCTCAACCCTCAGCCCAGACCCTGACCCCTAAACCCCAAAATGCCCTAAACCCACCACCCTCAAACTGGTTTAGGGTTTAGGGAAAACCCTAAACCCTAAACCCTAAACTCAAACCCTAATCCCAGTCCCAAGGGCATCGCGGAACACAGCCGCAACGGCGGCGGCGTCCACGCTCCTGGAGTTACGAGGAGCTCCGGCCTGGCTCAGAAGGGTTATATATATATATATACAATAGTAATCATAACAACAACAAAAAATAACAATAATAGCCATAATAACACTAATAGCAATAATAACAATAACAACAATAATTACAATAATAACAATAATAAAAATAATCATAAATTGGTTACTAAGTTTTGCTTTGTTTCGGCGCTCACACTCGGAGAATCCAGGCGAGGCAGGTGGTTCGAGGTCTGATGGGTGAAACGGCACTAGTTACGAGTATGTCAGAAAAGGCTGCATGATCTCGGTTTAGGGTAAGAAGTTACAATACTGGTTCCCATCATACGGGTTACTAGAAGGGCTTTATGGGATTTCGGCTTAATGCTATTGTTTTTTTAGGGCTTTTGAAAAGGTTTGGGACGATCGGGCAAAGAAGATTTGCAAAAGCAGTGCGGGGAAAAGGGTAAGCACCGCACCATAGAACCAGGGTATTAGGACTAGGATAAAGCGGCTTCATTTATATATATATATATGTATATATGCATATATATATATACGAGTATATATATGTAGATAGATAGATAGATAGATAGATAGATATATGTACATATAAAGATATAAATATAGACTTCAATTCTACAGAGTAGACCTCCAGCACAGAACCTGAATCCTAGTTTGGGGCTGGGTCGCAGGAATGTCGAGTACATTACAATACGATGAGGTAGTGTAGTACTATATTACATCATACAATATGTATATATATATGTGTATACAGACATCATATGACTATAATATATATATATATATATACATATATATATACATATATATATATATATATATATATACATATATATACATATATATATATATGCTACCCCCCCCTAAGACCCGCAAGAACTAGTAAAAGATCCTGATAATTCACTCCAGCATTCCTACATGTGCTATCCAGTCGTGTGCAAAATACGGTGTAGACAAGATAACCTAGTGAAGTATTGCTGTTATCTGCTTAATAACTAGAATTATAAATATTTATATAAATATTTGAACAATTTGATACAGCATTACTGCAATTAATGTTAGGAATTACGCAAAACACAATATAACCAAGATAATCTAGTGAAGTATTGTTTTGTTGTCTGCCCTGGAACAAGAAATGTAAATATTCTTATAAAATTTTAGACAATTTGATACAGTACTAGTACCATTGCTATTAGGAGTTACGCAGGACACAATATATCTAAGATAATCTAGCGAAGTATTGCTTTGTTGTCTGCCCTGTTCTAATAACTCAGTTCCGCAAAACATATTTCCTCAATTATTGTTTGTATGAGCCAGTCAAACAGGAACAGATAACCAAACAAGCTCCGGAGAAAACATCGAAAAGGAAACGGAGTGTTTCTTATTGGCACACAGACAGACAAATCTCAATTTCCATCGTAAGCCCTAAGCCCTAAAGACCCTAGACCCTAAACCCTGAACCCTAAGCCCTAGTCCCGATGCCCTGGGTGTAGGTTCCAGGTCCCCTTGAACGAACCTAGCTGTTGATTAGCTGACTCATTGCACAATATGACATGATTTGGATGAGAAGCCTGCTGTCTTCTAGAACCATTGACAAGCTAATTTCCCTACATCGGCTTAATCCTTTCCCGTTGTAGGAAGTCACCCCTGAGAACTGAAATCAGTATTGGGCCCGGCGTGCAGAACATTAAGCGGGATTTGGGTTCGGCCTGTTTTGCAGCCCACGAGCCCTGAAATTCTACATGTCTGTGGCCTGCGGCATGCAAGTCACCGAGTCACCGCAGCACTACAATTTCGAAACCAAGGCTGCCCGTAATCCTCTAGCTCCTAGCATTACCTGCTCCCACATTATTACGAGTATTGGCGTCAGATATTACCATCGTTGCCAACGCTCAGAGCATTTCGTTTAGCCTGAGTGGTGGTATGAGTGCTAGTAATCCGTAGTAGATTTCTCTGCTGGCCACTGATATCACCAGTCCCTCGTCCTGGCTCGTAGTGTTCAATGTATCCGTGATAATACTCGCAAAATCGCTGGCGTGCTACATGGGTTAGTTCAAGCAGGGGCCAAACAACTCGTTCAGTTTACTGTCATAACTTCCATCATAAACTAAATTAAATTAAGAAAGCACGGATATACCACTAACAAATATTGCCAGTAAGTTGATTAGGTGACTGGTTAAATCAACATTTTTGTGTATACACAATGCTGTGACATACACTGTGTAAGCACCTGGAATTAGCCAATTATCTACATTACCATGGTCTGGTCATGTTTCAATCACGGGACAAGTGCATCCATTCACCAACCCATATGTTTTCAATTGCTTGCCTCTGGCATAGGACTGTCAGAATGCAAAAGGTGAAAAACAATTACTCGGCTTGGCAGCAAGTAGACTAAATATGTGCTTAAACCGTTTGAAATGGCTAGCTCCTTATCTTGATATAAGAAGCCACAAAAAGCTTTCACATAGGTTAACTTTTTGAATGATGCCGTTATTTGGATTTATGTTGAAAAGAAGCAAACAGGGTCTTTACACACACCGGAACAACAATTTTTCCTGCCTTGACACTACCAGATTCCTTTATGCGCACATGTATCAGCCTCTGTGCTTGAGAAAGAAACGAAATCTGGATGTCATGATGTTTCACAGGTTGGCACAAAGTCGCAGGTTTTCAGATTCGCAGATTCGCAGATTTGCAGATTCGCAGATTTGCAGAGCCTTAGATTCGCAGATTGCATAGCCTTTGCGATTTGGCAATCTGCGAATCTGCGAATCTGGGAATCTGCGAATCCGCGAATCTGCGAATCTGCGAATCTGCGAATCCGCGAATCTGCGAATCTGCGAATCTGTGAATCTGCGAATCCGCGAATCCGCGAATCTGCGAATATACGAATCTGCGAATCCGCAAATCCGCTGAAATATCCGTCACAGCGAGGCCCTTTGAGCATCAGATACTTACACGTCGCGTCGCGAATTCCTCAAATTGAGAAGCCCTGAAAGACCCTGATTGCAGCTGCATCCATGCCCCTATGAAGTTGGGCAAGTCGATAGTACCTGACAGCGAAGCGTGGGTTTTGGGGGGGGTACCATATATACATATGTGTGTATACAACTATTGCATTATCACAACCAAAGAGCAGTGTCGAAAGGCCGCCAGCCACGGTGCAAGGGTGTATTCTTAACCCCTAAACCCCAATGCCTAAACCCCTACACCCCTAGACAAGGCTTTGTGAAAGCCCCGCCCTGGCCTGATCTCAAGTAGGTCCACCTGCGCTCACACCCTCAGATGCCCTAAGTTTACAGTTTTCCAGCCAGGCCTCTTGGTCATATTTTGCGTGATAGCATCGTACTGTATGATTTTCTGACATTTCAGGATAGATGATGTTAAACTATGCTATATATTGTACCATGTTATATAATACTACTCTATTCTGCTCTTCTTTGTTCGTGAAATTGGTTTCGGCTGGGATTGGGCGAGTCAGGTTGAAGCTATTCTGATGTAGACTGCAATCTCAGGGTCAAAAACTTGTTGTAATATTATCTCAGTATGTCAAAGGTGCTGGCGCCATTTTTGCGGCAATTCTCGTAGCATGTGGTATGCTACAGAGAACGGGACACTGTGATAGTCGAGACGATGGGTACAGCAATAAGAGCAATCGCAACAACGCTCATAATGCCAAGAATGCAGGACTCTCAACACTCTAGCACCAACACCCCGAAATGGCTCGTCACTTCATCTCTGCCCTCGTCGCACCTGCTCCCGCTCCCTCTCGATGGGAATGTCACCTGAGTGCTCTTCGTCTTCCAGCTGCACCGCAGCTGCCGCATTGTGTGCAGCAACTTTCGGGTGCAAGGAGAAGAAAAGATCTCATCTACAAGGTGCCAGTACCAGGGCAGGCGGGCTAGGCATGCCACCACCCGCAGCTGACAATTGTTTCACCCAAGGCACAATAGATGATGGCGTCGTAGCCGAAGAAGGAGACTAGCCGCGCATCCTGACTGAGAGTACTCGAAGCTGTGCATGCGACCATCAGGCTCTGCATCTGCACTACCTTGTCTGACTACAACTTCTTGCGCCATTGCTACTACCAACTGTCACTGAACCCTAAACCCATCACTCTGACAACACCCAAAATGAAGCGTAGCTAGCAGGATCCTAATTCTGAAAATGTTTGGGCAAAGTGTCCCTTAGGCAGAACCGGGAATCAGAGAAAGAACCGAAGACCGAACAACTGGGTCCTGGTTCCCGAACGTATTCGAAATTCTGATAAACAGCATAAAGCAGCAAATGGCACCTGAGAAAAAGATAAGCCATGTGAAAGGGCCAACAACCATCTAAACACCCTTATGAACCGCTGCAACATCGAATTGTGCAGTTTTAGCCAACCTAAACCTTAAGCCCTTTACAGAGCCCAATGCAACCTTTACTCCTAATGAGGCCTTCCCGTCCCACCGCGAAGAGGGGTCTGCTTTAACAAAGACGCAGGAATCCATTTATCCGCTTCCTTCGCCCTGATGTGGTCGTCCGACAGCCGGCAGCGCCAGCGCAGGAGGAGGCCAATGGGCAACGTCAATGCCTTCGGATTTTTATCTCTTAGTTTTCTCTTCTGAATAGATCTTTACGACAGAAATTTCTACATGAGTGGCCTTTGAAGTTTAGGCTTCACACAGTGTCGCCAGAATGCAGGAATGGTTACATGTACCGTGCTTCTTAGTAGGACTTCCAAGGAAGATGCTTAGAGGTTCATGGGGTTATGTAGGGCACTGGTTGAAACTGAATTGATCTCACTTCACGGGGAGGCACTTGAATTTCATAGCCTCATTTTCAACTAATCTCATGTAAGGCTTCTAAAACCATGGACTAGAAGTACGAGAATTGCTTGGTCATATAGGGGCTCCGAAGTGGAGCTCCTGCCCGAGCCCCAAACATCACTCTGAACGGACACCAGGGCCTGCGCATAGTAGCCACGATCCTGCTGCTCGTTGAAGGCCAGACATGGTAAAGGCTTTTGGATTTACAATTATATAGGGCTTGAAAGATGTGTTTCACCTCTGTTTTCCTGCGCTGGGGTTTCGCTGGCCGTCAGGATCTAGACTTTCGGGCTACAGGGTTTGGCCATTGCAACATCAGTATCCATAGCACGAATGAATGCAGTACCTATATCCCTTTTTGGGCCCACGGTGGAAACCATTATTGTGCGTCTGTCTTTGGGTTCCGTTTGTTTTCTTGTCTAAAACAAACGCAGTCCTAAGCAGAGCCCGGAACTCTCCCTTGGAATTCTGTTCCAACAGAAACATACTTTCCACGCGCAAGCCCAGGTTCTAGTTGTCATTAGTGTAGGCTGGCTCTTTGTACTCTTCGGTCTCTTGCGCCCAGTTCAACAAGGAAGATGCAACATATCACAATGGCCTGCCGGCACCCAGCTGAAGACAAGAAAGCAAGGTCCTTCTTCAGATGGCCATAGACCGTCAAGCGGACAGCACCGTCCTTGGCATGGGGCCCGGCCATACTCTTGTCATCGCGTGTGCTCACACAAAATGCCTCTTCGCCTCGTCTCAGAGTGGCTCAGAAGAAGCAGTTGGAAACACGACATTCCGTGACATTCCTAGTTCCTGAAGTCAAGCAATCCCCACACAGAATGCCGCCTCTCTCCCACAAAATTTGGCAGCAGCGACAGACTACTTCCGCGAAAGCGCTTCAACGAAACACGACGGGCACAGGATGGCGCAGCAGACGGCACAAGCACATGCAAAAAGACCGAACCAGGGTAATGCTCCTGTTCGTGCTGCGGTGTGGGGTCTATAGATAGCCAGCTAGCAGTGATTCGACGCAGGACAGGTGTGCCAAAAAGAGAACGTTCACGAGTCGCCGCAGGGATACAACACGAGCCACAACACAGGAAGGAAGAACTCCGTCCGTGACTTAAAGAAAACTCGACTTGGTAGACTGTTCACATTGACGACCCTTGGGGGTAATCGCTTGCATGTTTTGGCATACACTCAGGAAGCTCGACCACCCGATATATTTTGGAGACTACACTGCGGCTTCGGCTCTGAAGCTTTGAACTGGCCTCTAACGTGCACTCACAACCCAAGACCCTACATTAAAAAGCGCCCTTTTTTCAGCACGGACTGAGGTGCCGGCCAGCGCCCACGAAACTCGCAGCCCCGTTTTAAGGCAAGAGTTCGAAGGAACAGCTGTAGAAGACAACTGACTGAAGCTTAAGCTGAAGATCCCTCGAGAGAAAAGAACAATCGCAATCACTGCACCATCTCTTCAAGTATAGAATACTGATGCGCATCCACGTACTCGCTCAGCTTTGAAAACTAAAGCCAAGAGCCCTGAAGCCTCGAACCCCCAAGAACGAAGATGAACGGCCAGGCGGCGAGGCTGGACATGAAATGGAGGACCTCGCAGAAAGAGGCCCATATGGGCTCCGAAAATAGGGGACCCTAATATAGTACCCCAAATAGTAGGGTCTTTATTATAAGGACTCCCAAATATGGTACCCCTTGTTTTCGGAAACCCCCATATGGGCTCCTAAGAGGGTGTTGGGGTTTCGGGTCCGTACAATGGTTCGTATAAGGTTGGGATTTGGGTTCTTACTTGGTAAGGGTTCATAGAACGGCTCCGGTATGGGGATCTCTGGAAATTACGGGGTCGCTTGGGCTAGGATCTACGATTTCTATGAGATTTACGCTTCTTGTAAAGTTTCGGGCGTGCGAGTGCATCACTGGGATTAGACTAACCTTTCAAGAAAGGGATTCACTGGTCATGGACCAGCATTACTTTTTACAAACTGAAACCTCCTTGACGTCTTGATGCATAGTGAACCTTATCCACCATATTGGTTTTATGCTGGCCGCAGACTACCGTTGATCATGATCACGTTCTTCGCCCCCGCACGTCTACGAGCCAACAATGCAGAGGGTCCCTTGGCCCACAAGCCGAGTGTTGTAAGCTCAACCTTTGACGGCTGTATTGCGCCCTGCTGCGAGTCGCACACGCCACAGCATTCCATGATTGACAGATGGCATTGCCAAGCCACCATGCCCAAATGCCGAACCTTGAAGTGCGGAACTCTCGACCCTTGAAGTCACAGTGCCTTGAAGACCTGAAGCCACGTAGGCCCCTCTGTTATTGAAGGCCTCTGAACGGCAACTTTAAACCCTATAACGCCTAGACTAAACCTTAAGCCCTAAACCCCATAACAAAGGCCCCTTAAGCGCGCCTCCAGCCGCAGCCAAGTCTGGCCAGCGGAGTCTTCCTGGGTGACAACCCCCACTGCCCCCCTGTGAACCTCTCGAGCCTTTTGAAGGTTCAGGGCTTTTAGGATTCATTAAACATGTTGTAAGCTACTATGGTTTGGGGATGTTTCGGGCTGTGGGCTGAGAGTCAGGGATTTTCGCGATGGCGGTTCAGGGTGCTGGGTTGGATCTTAAACTCACGAACGTTCGACAGTGGTGAACGTATCTACCCCACATCATTGCCCTTGCTGCCGCAACTATTTTGCATTACTTTTCCATAACTTCCAGCATGATACGATAACTACTACTTCCCTTTCCGCAGGCAGTCTGACTGTGTCGTCACAACGGTTACATGTATTTCAGATACTTCTTCTGAGCAATTATTGCCTCACCCGTCTCCCCCAAGCCCCTCAAGCTTTCCTAAGGCGAAGAACCAAGATTTCTGCAGCTTTGGAAAGATCCCTCTTGGCAACAAACCTCGAGTGGGTGAGCCGGGTCCTGTACAAAGCCGAGTCCTGTACCAAGCATAGCAGTGCTTCCCCGAAGCTCTAGGCTACACAAGCTTGCAAACCCTAGAGAGCCCCAGAAATCCCGTGCAAGCCCCTTCATGAGGAGGAGGAGGAGGAGGAGGAGGAGGAGAGTGGCCCACAGACGTTACTGCGGCCGTCAACCCACTTCCCCCCAAGCATCTCCGAGCGGCTCCGTAATCGTCATAGCCGCTCTCCGCGAGGGGTTCGAGAGGGCGTGTATCTAATGCAGCCAGGTTTCACAGAAGAAGAGGAATGGTAGGGGATCGGAAAAGGAGCTGAAGCCTACAAAGAGGACGGAAGTGGACAGAAGAACAGAAAATCGCAAAAGCTCAGACCCCAAACAATGCGAGGCCGGAGGGTCTGGCAGTACAAGATAGCCAAGGACAGAGAATGGGAGGCGAGGATTCAACGGAACTTGCGTAAAATGGCACCGACCCAGAGCCCCAATCTCGAGATTGGGATAACAGCAGCAAACCTACAAACTGCGGATCATGTGAAAGGTGACAACCACACAGATCTCGCGCCATGGAAACAAACCAAAGATGGTGCGAGAAGGTGGTCTGAAATATAAGGAAAAGAAACCAACCACAGAGAAAGGGGTGAAAGGCACGCGAAGCAAGACTCCATCAACCCAAGACGGCAAAAACTACGAAAGCCCTAAAAACAACATAGGATGCTGCGCCAAAAGCCGGTTAAACTTTCTGGACCTCCAAAAAAATGTGGAAGACGGCAACAAGCCAGACCTCCAATCTCGGAGCGAGACGGGGGGTCTGGGACTGCAGGCGAAAACCCTGCACGAGGCTTGGAAGCGAAAGACCTGTGGGAGGTGCGGAAGATGGCCGCAAGCCAGACCCCTAATCTCGGAGCGAGACGGGGGGGTGTGGGATTGCCGCAAAAACCCTGCACGGGCATGGGAGGCCAAAGACCCGCGGGAGAAGCGGAAGATCGCAACAAGCCAGACCCCCAATCTCGGAGCGAGACGGGGGGTCTGGGATTGCAGGCGAAAACCCCGAGGCTTGGAAGCGAAAGATCTGTGGGAGTGCAGATATCGACAACAGCCCAAACCCCCAATCTGGAGACGGGGGTCTGGGAATGTGGCCAGAACCCTGCACAAGCATCGTAGGCGAAAGACCGACGGAGGTGCCGAAGATGGCCGCAAGCCAGACCCCTAATCTCGGAGTGAGACGGGGGGGTGTGGGATTGCCGCAAAAACCCTGCACGGGCATGGGAGGCCAAAGACCCGCGGGAGAGGCGGAAGATCGCAACAAGCCAGACCCCCAATCTCGGAGCGAGACGGTCTGGGATTGCAGGCGAAAGCCCTGCACGAGGCTTAGGTGCAGATATCGACAACAACCCAAACCCCCAAACGGGGGTCTGGGATTGTGGCCAGAACCCTGCACAAGCATCGTAGGCGAAAGACCGACGGAGGTGCGGAAGATGGCCGCAAGCCAGACCCCTAATCTCGGAGCGAGACGGGGGGGTGTGGGATTGCCGCAAAAACCCTGCACGGGCATGGGAGGCCAAAGACCCGCGGGAGAGGCGGAAGGTCGCAACAAGCCAGACCCCCCATCTCGGAGCGAGACGGGGGGTCTGGGATTGCAGCATATGACCAAAACCCTTCACGAGGCATGGATTGCGAAAGACCTGCTGTGGGTGCGGACATGACAGGGCAACCTGGACCTCCAATCTCGGATCGAGAGGGGGGGTCGGCACGGCACGGAAGATGGCAACAACCCAAGGTCTGGGATAGCAGGGCGAAACCCATGGACGAGGCACGGAAAGCGAAAGACCTACGCGGGGTGCGGACCTGACAGTTATACCCAGACCTCCAATCTCGGAGCGAGACGGGGGGTCTGGGATTGTCGCAAGAACCCGGCACGGGCATGGAAAGCGAGGGAATTACGGGAGGGGCGGCAGATGCCAACAAGCCAAACCCCCAATCTCGGAGCGAAACGGGGGGTCTGGGATTGCAGCACGAAAACCCTGCACGAGGCATGGAAGGCGAAAGACCGAAGAAGGCAACAAGCCAGACCCCCAATCTCGGAGCGAGACGGGGGGTCTGGGATTGCAGCACGAAAACCCTGCACGAGGCATGGAAGGCGAACGACCACGGGTGCAAGAAGGCAACAAGCCAGACCACCAATCTCGGAGTGAGACTGGGGTCTGGGATTGCAGCACGAAAACCCTGCACAGGCATGGAAGGCGAAAGACCTACGGGAGGCGTGGAAGAAGGCAACAAGCCAGACCCCCAATCTCGGAACGAGACGGAACATCTGGGATTGCAGCACGAAAACCCTGCACGAGGCATGGAAGGCGAAAGACCTTCGGGAGGCGTTGAAGAAGGCAACAAGCCAGACCCCCAATCTCGGAGCGAGACGGAGGGTCTGGGATTGCAGCACGAAAAACCCTGCACGAGGCATGGAAGGCGAAAGACCTACGGGAGGCGTGGAAGATGGCAACAAGCCAGACCCCCGATCTCGGAGCGAGATGGGGGGTCTGGGATTACAGCATGGAAAGCGAAAGACCTTCGGGAGGGGTGGAAGAAGGCAACAAGCCAGACGCCCAATCTCGGAACGAGACGCAACATCTGGGATTGCAGCACGAAAACCCTGCACGAGACATGGAAGGCGAAAGACCTACGGGAGGCGTGGAAGATGGCAACAAGCCAGACCCCCAATCTCGGAACGAGACGGGGGGGTCTGGGATTGCAGCACGAAAACCCTGCACGAGGCATGGAAGGCGAACGACCTTCGGGAGGCGTGGAAGAAGGCAACAAGCCAGACCCCCAATCTCGGAACGAGACGGGGGTCTGGGATTGCAGCACGAAAACCCTGCACCAGGCATGGAAGGCGAAAGACCTACGGGAGGCGTGGAAAAAGGAAACAAGCCAGACCCCCAATCTCGGGGTGTGGGATTGCAGCACGAAAACCCTGCACGAGGCAGAAGGCAACAAGCCAGACCCCCAATCTCGGAACGAGACCGGGGGTCTGGGATTGCAGCACGAAAACCCTGCACGCGGCATGGAAGGCGAAAGACCACGGGTGCAAGAAGGCAACAAGCCAGACCATCAATCTCGGAGCGAGACAGGGGTCTGGGATTGCAGCACGAAAACCCTGCAGGAGGCATGGAAGGCGAAAGACCTACGTACGGGAAGCGCGGAAGAAGGCAACAAGCCAGACCCCCAATCTCGGAGCGAGATGGGGGGTCTGGGATTGCAGCACGAAAACCCTGCACGAGGCATGGAAGGCGAAAGACCTACGGGAGGCGTGGACGGGGGGTCTGGGATTGCAGCACGGAAACCCTGCACGAGGCAAGGAAGGCGAAAGACCTACGGGAGGCGTGGACGGGGGGTCTGGGATTGCAGCACGGAAACCCTGCACGAGGCATGGAAGGCGAAAGACGTTCGGGAGGCGTGGACGGGGGGTCTGGGATTGCAGCACGGAAACCCTGCACGAGGCATGGAAGGCGAAAGACCTACGGGAGGCGTGGACGGGGGGTCTGGGATTGCAGCACGGAAACCCTGCACGAGGCATGGAAGGCGAAAGACCTACGGGAGGCGTGGACGGGGGGTCTGGGATTGCAGCACGGAAACCCTGCACGAGGCATGGAAAGACCTACGGGACGGATGGAAGCGCCTTTGGGAGGAGAAAAAAGAAAAGAGTACGCCAGGCTGTCGCCCTGACGGGAGGAATGCGGGCGAGGAGGGGGGTGCTCATCGGCGGAAGAAGCCGCCTTAGTGCCGCCCCCGGTGTCCCCCCACCTCGGCAAGACCCCGTAAGTCCTCTCACAACCCGTCAGAACCGGGGGAAGCCCCTTCATAACCAAACAGAGCCCTTGTCCACCCGCTGTAGAAGCTTACATAAATCCTAAACCCCCCAAAACCTGAAGCCACACCCCTGTTTCGAGCCTGCAGGAACCCAGCGGCACCATGAATGTGCATCATCACCTGTCCCCAAATTGGCGCTCTGGGTGTATGCTGTATAAGTGCTTGATTTCTACGAGCTGCAGTTCAATTCTATATCCCTAGCCCCACTGAACCCATACTTTAAGAACAACACCCTACACCCCAGACAGAAATGGCTGAACCCCTACACACCCTAAGCCCTAAGCCCCTCACCGACAACTGTGAAAAACCCTAATGAAACCCTATGAGTATGCTTACCCATATTGCTCTTATGGTGATAGCCTGCTCGCCGGTTCTACAAATCATGGAGGGGCCCTTGGGGGTGCGGCGTGTCGAGGTTAATGGCTAGTTTTTTTTTTTAGGGGTAGTATGGGGTTCCATCAAACATTTATATGCGGGTATGCTGGGTTGAAGAGTCTGAGCGGTTTAGGGTCAAGGGGCGTGCGGGTTTAGGTTGTAGAATATTCCTCTTGCAATCCAAGAATGAACCAACGATCTCTACAGCCGAGGTCTCATGGGCTTTACCAAGGTCCCAATAGTTCCTCATCACAGGGAACGGCGATGGACATCTCCAACGCAAGAGTGGCAGCAACATGGAGCAAAACAGACGAAGTACCAGGCATGTAGGCCTCTGATAAATACCCCCCAACAAAGGGATGCCATTTTACACTACATACTACATATGACATATTAACATATTGTACTATATACGATGTACTAGATGTTGCATGTAGTACATATTATATAGTGTACACCTACATATACATTTATGTATATACACATACATGTGTGTATATGTATATATATATATATATATTATCATATCATCTCAGGGGTTGCATTGATTTCTTGAACTGCCATGCGGATTTTACAGGAAGCCTTATCCTCGCTTTGTCATTCGGCCTCGCCTTCTTCCCTGCTTAGAGCACGCAAGGCGAACCCCGTCGTGGAGTTCCCCAACTCCTTTGCGCTCTTTGTGCAGGGTGGTGTGGTCAGCCCCAAAGTGGATTGTAAGAAGTACATAATTCCTTTTCTTGACATGAGTTAGTTTCAAGTTTGCCATTGCTGGTATCTCATGAAGACCTTGGGAGCCCAGTCTCTGCCCCAAACCGTAAATTCCCCACCCCAAAAGCTTAGAAACTCGAAGCTGCAGATGGCCTGCGAGTCCAGCAGCGGCACACCAAGGACCGCCTCATCGCAGAGGACATGCGTCAGTCCTGAAGGACAGTCAAGGTTTAAGGTTTAGGCTTCCTACCTGTCGGGTATCATGGGGAACTCAAGGATAACCTTTTTGATTATATAGGGGTTATATAGGGATTCTACGACCCTGTTTATGGTTTAAGGTTTTGCGTTTTAGGTCAATCGCGGCGTGAGCGGTTCAGGCCTGCGTTTAAGGCTTTTTGTTGATATTGGTGAAGGGTTAACGTAGTGAATAATCAGCAGTAGTCTTCCGTAGGGCTCTAGGGTACTGACATATATCTACAATACCACCTGACAACCACGATTACTGACCACTATTCTTCTATTCCTCGTCTTCTTACAAGATCTTTCCGGGCGTGCGGTCTTTTACACTGGCCCACAGTGTTCTACCTTTTGGGGGGCCAGTGAACCGCGGGTCGGGTCGGGTCCGATCTTGACAGAGCTCGTTGCAAAATGTGACGCGAGATTGCTGCAAAGTTAGGAAAGCTCAAACAAGAAGATTTTGTGTGCACCAACCCGTAAACTCAACTCGTGCGCCATGTTGTTGCGAGGTGCTGAATTTGTAGGCTGCCCTATGCCCGGCTTCAATCTTGGAAGGCGATGCTTGTGAGTCTCCTGCTAAACCGTCCGAGTACGTAGGTCCGTGGGCTTGGAACGCTATGTACGTTCAAATCGAAGCAGAAGAGTCTCTCATAGCATAGTCAGCGTTGCAGTTCCTTCCAACTAGTGAGGGTCGTTACCTCTTAGTCATCGGACCCTAACCACTGGACCACAACAGGTACCTACAGTGGAGACTTCGGGTAAGTCCCAAATCCTACAGCCCTATACAACCCCTGCAGAGCCCGTCTAGAACCTTGATAGACCCGTTGTGCACGATCAACACGCCAACCAAACCTAAAGCCTGAACCCTAAATCCTACAGCCAAACTCCGAAAACGGCAGGCTTCGGGGTTGTGCAGGACTCTGAAGCACAAGGGATAAGAGCTTTCTTGAGCCAAGCATCGTCGCTGGCTGCTAAGGAAGAGGGGCCTCAGAGGCTAGAACTCTTTAAACTGCTTTTTGTGGCTTGGGTTTAGGGGTCAGGCCCTGGGGCTGTTTTAGGCAGTCAAACGAGGTTTAGGGTTTTTTGTTGGAATTAGGGGCTGAGGGCTTTGGGGGCTGCGAGGTGCAAGGGTTTGGGGGTTTGGGGTGTTTGGGGCATCGGGTTCAAAGTTTTGGGGCTTACGTTTACAGGTTATGGTCTTGAGTGAAGGCTTACCTGACTCAGTCAGTACTATTGGGATTGCTCTGGAAGGTTGAACCCCAGCTCGAAACACATCCGAACACCCTAATCTCCTGGATATATGCAGCCAGACCCAAAAAGTTGGAAGCATGGACATGAGCATGATTCGTGCGAAGGTCCTCTAGTAAGACTCTAGTACAGTGAACGTCCTATAAGAACCCACTGTTTAAGAGCCTGATCCCGTACCCCCGACGGGACCGACAAAATTTGCAATTCAGGTTGCGTCAAAAAGAAGAAGCTTGGGGGTACCCTTGCTTCCGGGTTCAGGTTCTTATTTTATGTTGGGTGGAAGTGGTTATGTTGTGGCTTGGCTTGTTAAACCCTACACCTTCGACCCTAAATTCTACCAGTGCCTGTCACATGAGCAAGGCACGAGGGGGGGGGGGGCCAAAGGCAAAAGCGAATAAGCGTCAGACGCCATGCAAATCGTTGTGGAAACCCCATACCACAAAAAGGTAAAAAGATCCCGAAGATCAAGAACAGTCGAGGTACTGGTAGCCCTCGAGGCAACTTACCTCGAGCTGGCAGGGAAGGCCAAAAGGGTTCGCGGAGCTTGGCCTAGCTGGCCTAGCTTTCTCAGATCGGTAGAATCCCTTTGCTTGGTGCCCTATACTCCTACCCTAAACCCGAAACCCTAAGCGAGCGGCTTTTTAGTAGCAAGGTAAGGCTCTTGGATGCCTGGAGCAAAAATAAGATTCTGCACTCCCAGACCTGTGTGGGCACCACTCCTTGTCTTCTTGGGTATTTCCCCTTTAGGTGTTAGGTTTTGGGGCTTACATGGGGTTTAGGTTCTATGGCCTATGGCTGTTGCTGATGACCTAGTATGACCAGCATCACCACCACCCAGAACCACAACCTGAACGAATAACCCCCCCTTCTGTTCCTGCCCCCCCTTGCATTCTCCGTGACATGGTGATGCTGGTGACGACGGTTACGATGGGGCCTCACTGATTAAAATAGGGTATTTGAGGGCAGATTATCCTATCATTACATTAAGGAGCCCCCAAAACTCCATTGTAGTTGTCCCTAGACCCTAAACTCTAAACCCCTAAACCCTAAGCCCCTAAACTTCTAAGCCCAAGCCTAGCGGCCCCAAGCTCCCAAAGCGGGCGCAGGGTCCGGAGGCACTGGGCGACAGGAGCCTCAGCCCCGAATTCGGGCCCCGATGGTCTCTGGGAGGAAGATGAGGTTTAGGGCTTAGGGCTTCGGGCTTAGGGTTTAGGGCTTAGGGTTTAGGGCTTAGGGTTTAGGGCTTAGGGCTTAGGGTTTAGGGTTTAGGGTCGGGCGAAGACTTTTACAAGTGGCAGAAGCTCAGGGCTTTGGTTATACCCAGCATAATCCACCAAACAGACACTATTTCGACTGTTGCATGACTCGCAAATCGTGCAAGAGTCTCAAGGAGTTTGGGGTCTCTGGATCGGGTTCGTCTCCTTGTTGCTGCTTTAATGATTCCTGTAGAAGGGGCCGGAGAAGTCTACTAGACATCTGCAAACCTTCTGAACATGAAGTGGCTTAGAGTCAAGGGGCCTCTGAGCCTTAGTCTAGACGTCATGGTGAACTGAACCACCGTGAAGTTCATGATGAAGTGAACTACCCCAACCCCTGAACCCCAGTTTGGAGTTCATATTAATTTAACGGGCGCTGCTAAGGGGGGCTTAACACAGGGGGGCTTAAGGATCATTTTAAGCCGACCCTGCGAATGTATAACAACTCCTACAATGGCCGTGTTCCGAGTGTGTCCCGTTATGAGGCTAATCCTTGAATGGCCGGGGAAATCCCCTCGTTGAACGAGGAACTTCCCAAAACTGGCCGATTTGGGCCGATTTGGGCAGCTTTGAGCCATTTTGTACCGTTCCCCGCTAATGCTGACCTGCCCCTACAGTGGTGGAGTTTGCACGCAGCGTCTGATCCCAAGTTTGAGAATGAGTGGTGAAAACCGGTACTTTTCAAAATGCCACCATTTGGGCCCAAATGGACTTGGAAGCTTGCGCCCCCCTTTGTTATGCCCCGCTTTGCGGTGCTTCTAGACTAAGCTAACCAAGCTGCCTAAACACGTCCCGACCCCCCAGATCCTGCACTTTCAACTTCAAGCCTCGCATTCTTTCTTCCTGGTGAACCCTTATTGGGACCTATCACGACCCTTTTCCAGGGGTTTCCTGGTACCCTAAACCCTCAAGGGATCCTAAAACGGACCCTCGCAAGGACCCACTCCTGTAATCAGGGGGCCGAAGCCAAAGCGATCTTCGCCGCAGCCTTCCCGGGGCTCCAGAGATGTTTGGAGCTTCGTGGTTTTTGAGGGTTCTGGGGTTCAGTGTTTCGGGGTTTCGTCCCTCCTAAGGACAAAGCCCGCAAGGTTTAGGGCTTAGGGTTTCGGCGCTCACACTCGGACAATCCAGGCGAGGCATATGAGTTCGCGTCTGCAAAGTGAGACTACACTAAGAGGCTCCGTCATGATATGTCAGCAACAGAACCTATCAACACTTAAAGTGACTGTGTCCTCTAACGAAGCCTCTCCTTAGAGTCCTGTTTCGAAACATGGCTGATCATTGGACTCCAAGGTGGCATATTCAGACAGATCGTTGGGGTGGGCTCAGGTAAAAGACTTTCGAGGATCATGATATACACAGAAAAAGTACGAGGCCAATAAAGGATCTGGGTCAGGACGACCCGGGCAGTTAACGACCTGTTGGTGGAACATGAGTCTCCATGTTGCCATACTAGTCAGCGTGTTACCGACTTGTCACTATGAATTGCTTGCATACAGAAGTTGTGAAACTACGGAATACGTGGAGCTACGTGTAAACGAAATAATGTACAGTCGGGCTTGGATCATTTGGTGAGCCTATAGACCTTGGAAGACTCCTAAACTGCAGCGCCTATCGAGTACAAGACCTCATGATTCGGAAGACCGATTGCATGCATATGAATTCCAAGCTTGCAACCCTCAACATACAGCTCAGGTTCACCACTGGCTCGACCAAATTGAATACCATGCACATGCATCGTACTCAATGTGGTCCACCATACGGTGATATGCAGTTGGCCCCACTTGCAGAGCAGCCGAGAATAGCGCTAATGACAAGGTAAGCCAGGCTCATCACCACCTGTTGCTTTACTGAGCGGCATGCACATGCGACATATTCCCTCCAGCTTCTGTTCGTCCTTCTGCCGTACCAATTGGGTGGTCCATGCACCATGCATCGCAGGTTTCCATCCCCGAGCTGTTTTGGTTTTTTTTTTTGTCCATTCATTGCGACTTGGTAGGCAGCCAGGGACACACTTGTCAGAAAACATGCAGAGCCCCAATGGAGTCGCCGCCTTTGTAGTCCCTCGGTCGATGCCATCCGTATGTTTGAATTCCAGAAAACATGCATAGTCAGTGACGTTCGGCATCTGAGGCTGAGGTCGTACAGCGCTGTTCCAAGTCAGCAAACATGCAGCATGTAGTTCATTCGGCATGCAGAGCAGATCACGAAGCCAGATGGCAGACCATGCAGTGGGCATGTGGCAGCGGAGGCCATGCAGTGGAAAATCGAATTCAGCAAGCATCGTCGTCCGGCGTCATAGTCAGCGTTGTACGCTATCGCCAGCCAGACGGGGGTAGCCAATCTCAGGCCCATGTGTGCCAAGCGCGGGCGCGGGTTAGTGGTTTCTAGGGTGCAAGCCCCAAAAACAGTATAGGGTAACCAGCCTACCCGTAATGAAGGTTCAATCCTCATGGTGAAGGAGATCAACCTGGGCCCATAATGAGACTACATGTTAAAGGATTTATGGAGACCCTGTAGGACGTGGACCTATGGGGCTAGGGAACAGGGATAAAACATGTTAAAGTGGGGGATGTAGAGGTAGAGGTTACAGGGATTGGGGTGCACGAAATCACCATAGTCACAATAGATAAACAGGGTGACAGGAGTAGAGACTGGAGTTAGACAGCATGGAGGCAGGTGTATACGAGACAAGACGACAAGAGAAACCCCAAGGAAAGCCCTTTGGTTAGCCAGCACTCCGTGGAACGTATATTGCACACATTCCTGCTTTGATGATTTTAGCCGCCTGCGGCCGCATCTGAAGGCCAGGGGAGGGTGGCTTGTGATTCGGAGGTATAGGAATCTGCCTGTGTAGGGCGGTGTTTCTTAGTAGTGTGTGTCCCTGATTCCACACTAGATACAGGTGAGCGAGGACTGTTCTCATTCTCACTATCACTGAGTACAAGAGTCAAGGGAAACCCCTGTTTCAGTTTGCCTACACCCCAGATTCCTGTGGCCCCAGATCGTGGAAGATCTGTTAGTGTGGTCTGACGTAGTTGTCCTGGTCCCATAAGTACCCGTGTATAGAAGTCGACCTCCAGGCTATCTGGGGTGATGAATCCTAGATTACCTAACGCCTCATCGAGCGGTCGAGGGATACTAATAGATCCCATAACCGTGAAAGCGACTGCCACTACACGTCTGTATTCCCAATCTTCCGTAGCATGTAGTAACCGTTTCCCCGTGAAGATTAGTGGATCGCCTGATGAAAAGCTGTGCAGAGTGCCTTGAAGTACGCTACCCATATATGTTTTCTGGGTTGTTCCTGTTGGCGATTCAACCCAGATCTCCCCTCCAACAAATACAGTTAAGGGTATGACGGCTTGAGGATAGTGGGAGTTTCTTAGGTCCCGATGTAGCCCTTTACCCGCAGAGTCCCGGATCGTAATGGTGGAAAACTTATGGTTAGGGGTAAGGAGTTTGAACAGACTACTCAGTTGGCTAGCAAGGTACTGTAGGGGAGCTGTCGCTACACAGAGGCGTGAAAGGTCTCTGGGATTAAGACCTAAAGTGAGTGTGTGTCCTGAGCCTTCTGCCAGTTTGTACTTGGCGGGAGCGCTGTCAAATGCTTGTAAGATATGTTGTTTCAGTTGCAGGATCTGTTGGGCCTTGCTAGGTACACAAGTGGGGGCTTCCATGTTTCGGCTAGGGCAGCACCCCTGAGCCATAGTTGCTGGGACTACGGTGGGATGCTCCATTCAGTTTGTGTACTAGCATGTTGCAATCCAGGGTACAACAGAGGGGAATCGGGCTCGGGATGTGATGTGGGGTCAGGGTCAAGAAGGGGTGGTATGAAAGTTCGTGCAACTTCCACAGCTACTTCATACACTTGGCGTTCCATCCATACTACCCAATCATGTACTTCCTCTCTAGTATGGGCCCGTATCCCTTCTGCAATAGGATCAGCTGATGTGTCAAGCCAGTACGGTGCACATTCCATAATAGCATTATGAACAACAACAATCCCATCAAGAGGATACGTGTTTCTCTTTTGTGCAAAACGGGAATACAATGAGTCAGCAGCTATCCTAGACACTCCCAATGGCATATTTCGAAGCTCACACCGCAAGGACTGTATGAGTTCTTCCGCGCAAGGGGGCATGTTGTCGGGGCTTGGCATGGTGTGGCTGTGACTCGAGGCTAAATCGGTCTCTGGGGATGCATCCAGCGGAAGTGTGTGTCCGCTGGTGGAGGCCATGAGTTAATGGGGTCGGTGGGGTTCACAAAACAGACCCGTTCGCAGGTAAGTCGAAGATCGCCTGTAGGCCAAAGGTACGGGAGATTCCAATTAGTGTGAATACCTGAGTAACAGTCTAAGGTGTGGTAGATGCGCGTGGCTATTCTTTCAGACCAAAGGAAAAGGCGGTTATTGTCCGTGATACTGATTGTGGCTGGACGGTCTTGTTCATGCGTTGTTAGGGTGTTACAAATGATCTCCATAAGTGTGCACCAATACGACCAAAGTACCGAACCACTATGCTGTAGAGGAATAAAACCTCGCATCCTTCTCATTCTTGTTAGTAATCTAGATGCTGCAACATAAGAGAGGTCTGGTGGGAACTGGATGAGTAGATTGTGGAGTTCGAGCCCCCATATGCATTCTCGACTAAGTTGGGTGGGAGTAAAAGCATCACAACGCGGGGTGGTCATCTCGGCTAGGAATGTTAAGACCGCAGGGCTTCTGGATTGAGGCTTGAGGCTGAGTGTGCAACGCAGGGTCAGCAAGATGTGCTTTATCGCAGTGCGACAGTGAAGTGCTCCAGCAGACATGCATCAATTCGATGCCGTACAGTCATGCATAGAATTCCTGACATGCAAAAGCAACTACAGTAGATATGGGGGTGGGGGAGGGGCATTCAATAGTACTGACGGTTATGGGGTCTGGGGCCTTGGCCTCTAGGCCGATGAGCTAGCCTAAGCGTGAAAGGATACGGACACTGGGGATCGATAGCTTCCTCTACTATGTTAGCGAGGTCACAGGCAAGTAGAAAGGATTCGTCCAAAGAGTAAAATAGGCATTGCAGAATAAAGTCCTGAGCATCCAGTCTATGACGAATTATCGAACAGAGCCTGTGAACCTCGGGTATAGCATCAGAAAGATCAGATTGCAAATCAATTACTTCATTGGTGAAATCATCATGCAAGTGAATTGCCTCCGATGCGATGTTATGTAGGTCCTTCATGTCTGTGCCAAGCAGCAGGACACTTCTCCTGGTCTGGTCCAATTCATACTCCATTTTGCGCAGGCGTGCGTCTATGGATGGCAGCAGGCTGGCAGTATGAATCGCTGTGAGGATGTGCTGCTGTTCCAGCTCTATATGTTGTAACCGTTGTAGGTCCTGTAGCTGGGTCTCCATGTTTGTGATTCGGGCCAGAATATCATGTTGAAGTTGCAGAGACTTCTCAATGCAATGTAGTAGTGGCCGAATGTACCTGTCGTACACCACACGGAGTCCCCATATCCCACCAACGAGGGGAAGAAGCAGCAGTGGATTCTGAGCAAGCATGGACCACATGGCTGCTTATGGAGGTGCATCAACTTCGCTACTCAGGTGGGCCAGGAGCTGCGTCAGTACAAATAACAGATGGTTTTGGTGCCGCTAAATGCCGGGAGATTTGCAGGTTCGTGGGGTCGGGACATCACACAAGTGAAAACCCTATCCAAAAACCCTGACAAAGGTAGAGGTTGATTGTGGTCGGCGGGCGAAGCCCTTAAGATAGTCAGCGCGCCGTCTGTCTACAGAATGTTTTCATGCACGAGTCGGTGTGAATGCCCAGTATTTGGGCATCGCTGGCGGACTGCGCATTGAAGCGGAGTGCAAATTAGAGGACTGGGCATGATGACGGCTAAGCTCGTTGAATTCGCTAATTCTAACTCACGAATTCAGTATCGCGCAAGTGAAGCAAATAATAGAGTATGTTATTATATGGATAGTATATTATTATGTGGATAGGATAATGTAGAACAGAAAAAGAGAAACTACGAACTGCGCGGTTGATGGTGTTGCATAGTCTGCTGTTGCATGGTCTTCATCATTTCTAAGCACATAGACATAGTAGAAAGCATATCCGGGGAGTATTGGTGGGGAGGACCATGCGTCGGCAGATTATGCTGCGGCATATGGGAGGTTGGTCCAAGTGCCTGCTCCAGCGAAAACTTAGTAGGGCCCGGAGACGACGGCGAATGATGACTAGGGACAGAGGGAACATAATCAGGAACACGTAACCCATCACCAGTATAGGGGGCAGGGCTAGGGGCAGGATAAGGTGGGCCGTCAGGCTGTACAGGCTCCGCTGGCTGGTCCTTGTGGTGAGCAGCTTCCTGAATTTCCTGCAGGATGGAGATGATGTGCTTCTGCATGTCTTCGACTCGCTCAAGCTTGGCACTAAGTGCCTGCACATCTTCCTTTAATTCGTCATGCTCGCACTTAATTATCTTGGGCATGGACGCACCAAAGTTCTTCTGCGACTGAAGGACTGTCGATATGTGGTGGTAGATCGCCTCAAGCCCATAGGTGCTGTTGACCTTCTGCTTGGTCTCTTGGCACAGCTGCTTGACCTCCTTGTACTCGCCGTGCAGACTTTGTTGTCCCTTGCCCAGGTCATGCAGCTCTTTGGATACATTTTGCGTGAAAGCTCGGTCCTCAGCACGAGCCTGAGGGGTGATCATAAGGCCACCTGTTTCGAACTTGTCACGTATCACATCGCATACAGTCTTGATTTCAGGGAGCAGGTCGAGATGCGGTCGCTTGGCTGCCAGACTGAAGAGCATCTTTTTGCTCTCCTCGACTATGTCCCCCATGTGGGACAAAGCGTCCTTGGCGGGTTGATCGAGTGTCTGCGCCGAAGGTGCTTCCAGCAGGCCCTTGATATGGTCCAAACTTGCAAGGAGACGGTTTCCCCACGCAGGCGGATCCGATGGTTGTCTCTCCAAGAGTGTCAACAATCGTTCGATTCCGTCAGTTAGAGAGGGAAGCCATGTGGGGTCAGGGCCATGAATCGCAGAGCTGTACGGCTCCGGGCCATAAATAGGGTTCTCTGCCTCTCCCCACTTCGTCACCATTGTCATGCATAAATTCCATGCACGTGCAGTCAGTCCTGTTACTTGCAGTCCGTAGATCGTGCTGAGCACGAGGATAAAGAGCCACTGCAGCTCTTGCCACATGGATACGAAGAAAACAAAGGCCGGGGCGCTCAGGAATTGGGCCAGGGCTGGCGAAGGAGCCACTCGCATTTGACAACGCAGCACTGACTGCCCTAGTGCTTTACAAGTAAGAACTGTCGCTCGTGCGACCGACATGTAAGTGGCAGCAACATGCAATGAGTGTACATCGACAGCGAAGCTGAGCAGACTGCATGCATGCCACCGCATCGTGTGCAGGCGTTCCTTTTCCAGCCCGTCCCGCCCCCCCCCCCCCTGTTCCTCCCGATTTTGGTCCATTGGTTGAAGGGTTTTTTTTTTTTACCGGTTTATAAATTCCTTCAGCGGCACATAGGATGCTTCACGGAAGTCCCAACTGCGCTGGAGTACTTTCAGAGGGGAAGGGTTGTATAGAGGACAGAAAAGATGTTGAGACCTCTCAGGAATCTTCTTCGGAGGGAGAAACGAGTTGTTCAGTATGTTAAACCGCATCTCAACAGATTCCCACTTGGCTTGTAGGATGGGGTCGATGCTGTTAGAGTGGCCTGAGAGCACCGCACGTGAGAGAAAACTCGGGCTGATAATCGGGGTGAACAAACACTGACTATCTGCACGGAGGATTTTGATCAAGGTACCTAGTACCAGGAGTCCAACAAGACAGTTGTTGGGAGCACTCTCATAGTGAGGGGGTACCTGGGTGACAAGGACTGTGCTTAGATCAAACCCCGCAGTGCCCGTAATAATAGAGCAGCCCTGATCTTCGTGTTGAATGAGTAGGATCAATATTCCCTTTCTTTTCTCAAAGTCTTTATGAATATGGGACACTAACTTGAAAGGATGGCTATACGGCTGCTCAAAAGGCAGACTACGCGCAGGTCGAAAAGTGGCACGATAGTCAGCGATGGCGATGAGTTGTTTACCCATAAGATGGTCTGAGGGAATAGGGTCCGGGAGAGGGGTGAGCCAGTATTGTAACCAGAAAAATTCTAGACTACTCCACAAGTGCCTATCCTCTGCTGCATCCATCCACATGGTATAGCAATGTTTAAAGCGGAAACGCTCATAGGCTTGTTGGAGCTTACGTGCATCAGTATCAACAACAGCTGCAGGTTGTGTAAGACGTCGTCGTAGCCTGAAACCGGTCAAGCACATGAAATATTGCCTGAGGGGACTGTCGTGTCTCTCTCTGGCCGCATGTCCCCAGTATCTCCAAAACCGTTGCAGCCAATGCTGCCCCCACTTAGGCATGTTGGGTAGTTTTTCACAGAGGATACGGACGCCCCTACGCCTAGAAACCTCATTAGTGACCCAGTCCAACAGCGGATCTGTGGGTAATCGGAGCAGACTAAGGAGGAGGGTGTTACGCATGGAATCTACCCTGCGGAGAAGAGCCACACTAGGATAAACCGCTGGCGAAGCCCAAAGCCATCGACTGCTGACGTAGGTTTCGAAAATAGAAACTCGGGTGGATAGAGCCGACTGGGTGGAATCCATAAGGCGCTTAAATGCGAAAAAACTACTCTGGGTTTTACGCAAACAGTGGAACAGGGTGTCTTCTCCCGTCACCTGATATCCTAGAGGAACTCCCAAGAAGATAAAGGCCTCTGATGTCTGCAGTGGGAGGAAGGAGTTAACTCCCCAGACCCCGTAATGTTCACCCAGTGGACCCTGAAGGACCGAGCTCTTATGGGTATTGATATGCAGACCCACAGCGGACAGGGCATGCTGGACACGTTTCAGTCTCTCCTGAAGGTTTAAGGGGGATGTACCAATCAGGAGAATGTCGTCTGCATATAAAAGTAATGGCGGAAAGGACACACCACCTACAAGAAGGGGGTCATGCTGTTGGAGATCACGTATGATAGGCTCAAGTATCCACGAGATGATCCGTGAGAACAGCTCTGCACTGTAGGAGGTACCTTGCAGTATGCCTTTGCCCAAGAGCTGCTTCCAGGACTGTCCACCTACCTCGAGTATGATCTCGTTATTTGTGGCTAGATTCCAGAGAGTTCGAGCCTCTCTGCTAGGTACGAGTCCTAGGAGGTAGTGAGCTATGGCTCTATGCGAGAGTGAGTCGAAGGCCGCTCTAATGTCAAGTTTGGCAAAGCATAATGGAGTGTTTGACCTTTTGCTGACAGAAATGGCAGCTCGGGCTGTGTTAATGCCGTCCATGGCTTGTCGTCCGGGATGACATCCCAATTGTAGAGGGTTACATGCCGGGGCAAATTTACGAATTCTGTAAATGAGGATGCGACCAAAAAGTTTAGCAACTGTGCTGGTGAGACAGATAGGCCGAAGATCAGCCGGTGTGGCTGGCAGTTTGATCTTGGGGATAAAGCTGATTCGGCCGGTCTTCCACTCTGGGGGTACATTTCCTGTTAACATGACATCATTCAGAAAACTACAAAAAGAACTCTGTAGGTTGGTTTGCATGATCTGCTTAAGAAGACTATACGGTACACCGTCCTCGCCGGTGCACGTTTTATTGTCAAGCTTACAGAGGTGTTTGGAGATCTCTTGTGGGGTAATGGGGTCGAAGGCCGCCTGTTCATGTTTACGGAATAGCTCTTGGACTACAGGTTCAAGGGGGGTTATATCCTCCTGCATATACTTCTTCTGATAGAATGCTTTCACATCTTCCTGCGCCTGCGCGGCCCCGCCTGCTCTTTGCAGGAAACCCGCATCCGTCGCAGATGTGGCCGAGCTACGCTTCAAGAAGGATATCGCGGCTCTATCGCCCGCTTGGGCACGTTGGAGGAGGTCGGCTTTATGCTCTGTCTTCGCTTGCACACGTGCCTCATGAATTCGGGAGACTAATTTAGAACGGGCATCTGGGTCAGCAGTTTGTTTCCGTTGTTGAATGAGTTCATGCACATGCACAGGATCTTTGTACCGTAGGCTAGGGGGTTTCACGACCGCCTTATCGCGGAGTGTGTACAGTGTTTCCAAGTTGAAAAGCGGGAAGTGGGATGCAGCGGCCTCAAGTCTTCGGGGGTCTGTGTCCCAGACCCCACAGAGTGTTCTACGATATTGTGGCCGCGCAAAAGGTGTTTTTGCCGAGCAAGTAAATAAGAGGGCATTATGATCCGAAGGTAAGCCCATCCTTAGGTCCGCCCGATTCTCAATCAAAGAGGAAACACCCAACCCCCGAAAGAAAACGAAATCAATCTTGGAGGAGCACCCACGAGCAAACCATGTATGGCCATCAAAGGGCTGCATGCGCAGGTCGTGTTGTGCAATGACTGTTCTGAAATGGGGCATGCCAGCAAAGGAGTCGTAGTGAAGAGTATAGTCTTGATTAAGGTCTACTGATAAGAAGACAATGTCTTGGGGCCCAGCGACGTGTAGTATATCCGAAATCTCCGGGGTTCCCTTTTCCCATACTTCCTTGGCATCCTCACGCTTAGAGTGGGGAAGATGAAAGGTACATAGAAGTATGGGTCGCCCTCCAGTCGGTTTCAGATATACACCCAGGCCAACTGTCGAGACATGTGTAGACTGAACGTATTCCGAAAAGGGGTGTCGAATTAGGATGCACACATGCCGAAAGCCTTGAGCTGTGTCAACGTGAAAGCAAGAATATTTCTCTTTGCCCGACCATACCGTAAAGGAAATGGCCGAATTAGATGGGGTGCGTCCAAGGCCGCCAACTTCTTGGAGCAGGATGAAATCAGGTGGGTGAATTATACCTTGCATAGTATCCAAGACTTCTTGAACATGCTTACCTCGTACATTCCAGTGCACAACCTGGGCATCGAGTACAGGTCGGTTATGGGGGGGCTGTTTACCACGGTATGCGTGCTGTGTATCCTTGTCCCTGCCTACTTCCTAGTCTTCACAAGTCTTGAGGACATCGCTGACACTACAGCCGAGCAAGCGAGCTACATGTGCGACATCAATGTACCAACCATTGTGTGAGCCTCGTACGTCTGAAAGAGGATGATGGTCGGTAGGTGGGGCTCGTTGGGATGCATGGAACAAGATGTTCTCTCCGTCTAGGTAGACCCGTCCTTTCCATTCGAATTCCGTACGGGACTCTGGGGATGCCAGCTTATGCATAAGTTCACGGGTTCGCAAGATGCTGCGGATCATCTGTCGGTCCTCAGGTGATCTGTTCCTTTGAAACCATAAACGACTCTCACTCTGTCCTTGGATAGCCGTCTTATAGTTGTCCTTGAGGATTTGTAGCACTTGGGTTTGCATGGCTCGTCGTGCACTCAGATCGGAGGCTGGAGGGAAGTTCAATTCTATGCGCACAATGTTCGAACGAAGGTACGGTACATAGACTTCTTTAAGTACTTCGGGGCCTCCGTGCAGGCGGAAGAATTCACGGACTTCTTGTTGAAGGTCGGTTCGTTTGGCATTCGAGAAACCGCCGATTACGAGTTGCAAATCATCTATCGGTCGGCCTCCAACACTAGATGCGGTGGTGGAGTTAAGTCCTCCACCTCGGGGAGTGTTACCTCCCATACTACGAGGGGTGTAAGGAGACTGGGCACGGGACTTAAGTTCGGAGAGCTCTCTTTCCAAGCGACTGATGCGACCTTCCGTTTCTGTATGTAACTTTTCATGTGCTTCAGTACGAGTCTGCAGTGTGTTAATGCAAGCTGAATTCGCCTTTGTGGTCTCTACGTTCGAGGATAGCTCGGAGAGGAAACGGTCCTGTTGAGACACTAATCTGTGTAGGTCTGCCTGCAGTGACGAAAGCCACGGTGGGTTTGAGTGAGTCTCTCGGTGAGGGTCCGTAGTCAGGGCTTGGGACGGTGGTTTACCGTGGTGATCATCACGATTGGGCAATTCACTAAGGCCTGGCGGGGCGCCTGTGTCATTACGAATGCCGGTGGTCCTCCTAGGTCCTCGCCTCGGTGAGGGGAGGCCTGCCTGAATGTTACCTGCAAATTGTGGAGGTGCTAGGGTGGGGGAGGGACCTGCAGCTTTACCGAATTCGGGTGAGTCAGCATGTCGTGGTGGTGGTGGAGCTGTGGAAGGGGGGGGAGCTTTGTTGTGCGAAGTGGGTTCTGGAGGTGTAGCGGGTTGACCAGCTGTCTGTCGGAGTTCGTCATCATCGTCAAGCTCATCATCAACTGTGAGGTCATACTCGGCAATAACATCTGCGCTGGAACGTTTCTTTTGGGGGGAATCCATTGGGGTCGGGAGTTCGGCTTCATCTGCAGTGCGGGCCTTGTTAGTGTCTACCATCATGGCTGCTACCTCTGCAGGGGCAGGAAAGGTAAACGTAGGTTGACCATCTAACTCACCTAGCTGAACTGGTCCTCCTAGTGCTGCTGCCAGGGCCGCTTGGGCTGATTCGATGGTGCGGGGCGAGGCAGGCTGTGTAGCTTGTGTGCTATCATGCGAGTGGTCATCACTATCCGTGAAGGGGATGGGTTTGGTATCATCTACCCAGCCCATGCGTTTCTTGAACTCGTCAAAAGGCTCCAAGTGGGGGGGGTCAGGGCGGCTAGTACCTGCCGCTATACGAGCATTTAACCCCGACAACGCTTCGGACATGGCTCAGGACAAGGATAGCACACGCAGTAGAGATCACCAATAAGGGGCGCAGCTGGCAGAAGCAATAGGACAAGTAGTAGGCAGGAGGTAAGGAGTGTGACGGGGACTGCGAGAAAGCCCCAGAGGGACCGCGGGGGGCTACTCTGACACGGCCTCTACGTCCACAGCGAGACACGGCCTTGAGCCAAAATGGCTTGAGCCAAAATGGCTACGGGCTTAGGGTTTAGGGTTTCTTCTTCCTCCTTAATGGCATGAGTCAAACGTGACACTGGCCAGCAGTAGCAAAAGCATGCAACGACAACCCAATTAAGCGATGACCTCGAGAAAAGGAGGGGAGATCTTGCTGCTCCCACTCACGCTGTGCGTGGTTTAGGGACCCTAAACTAAACCATGCAAGGGTCTTGGGGTTGACGTTGAATTATGGGTTCAGGCTGAAAGTTGACAGGGTTATCAGGGTCTTACAGATTGGTCTGATATAGTGGTTGGGTGTATATTGTTATATAAAGAGGTTGCCCTAAAATCCTTGCCGGCAGCCTGGACGCTACATGGGTTTTTTTGCTTAAGGTTTAGGGTACAAAACCTTGTGATAAAGACCCACAAACAACCCCAACAACCTTGAGCCTAGAAGACCCTAAATCCAAAACCCTTTTTGGGGCAACTTGGAGGCACTTCAGAGGGACCTCGTTGAAACCCAAAACCCTAAGCTAGGATGCCCAGTAACCTAGGAATAAAAAGGCCTCTCTTTTTGGTATTGGGTAACTTTATAAGGAACCTAGGACTACAAAAAGGGAATAAGGGTACTACTGGGCATCCTAGTAAGCTCCAAACCATCCCAAAGCCTCACTTCGAAACGAAGGCCCGGCGCCTGGCACTTCGAGGCCGAGAGAAGCATCCGAAGAGGTTCCCAAGAGCAGGCGTCTGCATCCTCAGGTTTCGGCGCTCACACTCGGACAATCCAGGCGAGGCATATGGTTCGGAGTCTGCGATGTGAAACGGCACTAGAAGATCACGTCAGGACAGAAGCAAAAGTCAGGTTTAGGGTTTAGGGTTTAGGGCCCCGAAAAAGCGCTTAAAACGTCAGGATCCTAGCTTTGGGGGATCAGGCAAGGCGGGATTCCAGAAGACCCCCACTGTGAGATCTTTAAATATAAGTGGCCTTTCTCAGCTGAAAAAACCCTGGCGAGAGCAAAGCCTGAGCTCTTGCGCAAAGGTTCTGAGCAGATTATACTGGATAGAATTTGGGGCAGTAAGGAATACTATGAACCACTTTAACCCCTCGAAGGTAAGGTCCGGCAGTGTAGGGTTCTGGCTTGAGGGGTTCAGGATGGTTTAGTCGCAAAGGCTTGGTTTAAGGTTTTGGGAGCCTTGAGAGGCTCAAACTAGCAAGCCCAGTGCTGTTGCCAATACCACTTTCCGTCCGCAAATCATATCAAGCCCACTATAAAAACTGAAGGGCTAGTCCATAAATCACAGAGACAGAAAACGCTCGAAGAGCGAAACCACCTGCGGCAAGTTCGTTGTTGTTTTCGGGCATAACTCCACCTCCCCCTTGAAGCAGAGGGAACGCTTCGCTCAATTGGGAGCCAGCCTATTCTGGCGAACCCTAAGCCGTAAACTCCAAAGGCCCCCAACCCCAAACAGTAATCCCCAAACCTCAAAAGCCATAAGCCACATACCCCAAACTCCAAAGGCCCTCAACCCCTAAAACAGCCATGAAGACCCTAGACCCCTAAGCCCTAAACCCTGAAAAGCTAAAACCCCAAATTCCAAAGGCCCTCAACCCCTAAAACACCGATGAGAAAGCAAAGCTCTGAAGCCCCCAGGCCTCGGCGAAGGCTTCCGAGGCAACTTCTGGCAAGAGCAACCTTTGCAGCTGAATGCAGGAGCTGTTTATGATATAGAACTTACAAGCTAGAACAGATAATATGTGACATAATACACACACATGTATATATATATATGTATATATATAACGCAGGGCATCAAATCTTTGTGTAGTTGATCTTGGTCTGTGATGTCTGCATGCTTTTGGTTGGGTTTGGGGTAGCTTCTAGGGTTTGAGGCTTTCTTCGGTTGGGCTTTGGGGGGCTTCGAAGGTTTGAGGGTTAGGGGTTCAGGGGCTTCGAGGGTTTACAGTAGAAGCCAGAAAGTTGGAATATGATTATCCTAACCCCTTTAAATTATAGGGTATCCTACCATGAAACCATATTCCAACTTTCTGGAGTTCCCTTTAGAGGTTCCGGGTTTCCGCGCTGGGTCTGAGTCTGCGTGGGCTTTGGCTGTTGTGCCTGGCTTTTATTGTCCGCCTCAGGGACTCTCAGGCCTAACGGAAGCTATTATATACCATATAATATATCATATATAATATATCATATATAATATATAACATATAATATATAATATATAATATATAATATATAATATATAATTTATAAATATTATGTAATATGTAATATGTCAGGTAAGCCGCATGATTTGCAGCAGCGGCACCCTCTCCTCATGAAGATGGGGCCACCTGGAGGCAGCACTGGGCGGCAGCATCTACAGAAATGCCGGCGTTGAGGGCATGTCTTTGGGATATAACCGCACATGCGGTTGGGTGTCTGGTCCCTCTTTTTTGAACCGTACTGAGGCCGATGCGTGTGATGGGAGAGAGCGTTCTCCGAACAGCTCACAGCAACAAGGATGCATGCGAGGCGCATCCAACTCGAGATCTTAGAGATCAGATGTAAGATGCTCTACTTGTGTTACCTGGTCCTTCTGGAACATAGATCTTGGGTGTTCTTGAGGTGTGAACTCTCACGCAGCCCAGGCCAGATGCCTTCTCTTACCGAAGTGGGATCGATGGATCCCCAACAACCCTCGAACACCTGTAAACCTTGAACACACGAAGCTCTTAACCCTGAAGTCACCGAAGCAAAGGCTTTCGGACGAGCAATCCGACCAAGCCAAGGCCTGTTGAACCCTAAACTCCGATAGACTTTATTAGCTATTGACCTCACTAAGCCCTCTGGACCCCGACTAAACACCCCTAGACCTTGTGAAACCATACTCAACTTTTCTGAAGCCCATCAGACCCTGTTAAATCGTGCTGATGCCCCTTCAGCTTGCGAAACCTTGCAAGTGAACTCCAGAAAGCCTTACTATACCCAAAAAATCCTACAGTGCTAACCCCTGTCGAGTCTTCTCTAATTCCTCAAACCTAAGCCCTTAAATAATAAGCGCCCTAGCCCTAAATAAACCCTAAACCCCTGAAGCCCTAAAGCCCCCTTCAACCCCCAAAACTCACCTTTGGTTAGCAGGGAATGGAAGAATGGTAGCAGTTATAATTGTAACCCATTCCTCCATTCCCTACTAACCAAAGGTAAGCTATAGGATTATTAAGGCCCCTAAATTTTAGTACCCTTATAGATCCCTTATAGTACCCTTATAGAAAGGGAAGAAGATCGAGAGTTCCGGGGATCGGACGCAGCCCCCACTGCTGCTGCGAGGGCCTCGGCCTCAGGAGGCCTCCGCGAAGTGCAGCTCTCTTTCTGCATATCTGTTGCAAGGTGTTTGGTGTATTTCTAGTATATTCCCAAAGGGTCCAAGTCATAGTACAGTATGTACCTTATACATCTGTTGCAATATGGGTGGTTGTCCAAACTAGGATCCCCTTTTTAGGGAAGGGGAACCCTAAATAATAGGTGCCGGATTCTAATACGGACCCAAAAAGGGACCCTAATTTTGACAACTACCCATATGATACTAGTAGTATATCTAGTAAGTACATTATAGCAGACCTAAGTGATTAAATGATTGTCTGTCATATCTAGTAAGTATAATATGGCAGATCTGAGTAATTATGTGATTTTCTGTGCATCCGACGAGTTGTCACGTCTACTTGAGGTGTTGGGCTTTCGGACTTTAGGCAAGACAAACTGGAGGCAAAGAAAGACAGCTTGCGGGAGACAAACCTCGAAAATCATAATTTTCTCGTGTATTATAGCAGAGTCTAGGGTGTTCTAATATGTTGCAAGTATATGTACCTCAAAATTATCCGACAAAGCAAGGGCCTTATTAGGAATCGCGATTTTCAAAAGCTGCCACAGCGTTCCCTGTAGGGAGCCCAGCGCTTTTCAAGGGCGAGCTACACGAGTTTGCAAGGAGGTGCTTAACAACAAAAGCCGGGGGATCGCAAGAGTTACGGTGCAGTCGTGTATATACAGGGGTTGAGTCTATTGGAGGTTAAGGTCATCGCTCGAAAGCGGCGACCACCCAGACATGGAGAATCATTGCTCATCGAACCAAATCCTGAAGCGGCCCTAACAGTTACTTATTCTGACCCCTGCTGTACCTCTCGGAGGGCCGCGCCAGGGCATCGTGCAACACCTGCCTCATGCAATAAAAACAAGGCTGCGCAAGAGCGGCAACAAGACAGACTTTTGCAGGACAAGGATCGGATTCACTCAACCGCAATGCCCAAAGCCCGATACCACAATACCCTATAGGCCCTATACCAAGAATCCGTGTGTTGGCCAGACTGCCAAGGTGTCTTGGGATCGAGCCAACTGATTACGCTCCCTCGCTGAAGCCTTTCGTGCTCTCTCAACCCTTCGATCAGTTTGGCAACCCTCCAAGCAACCATCTGAAGTCCGGTTCGTCTGGAGCCTGGTCTTACAGTCGAAGGTTTCGGGTTGTGGTATGCTTGTCACGAAGACCCACATCTGAGAGGCTACATGGGTGGTTGTCAAAATTAATATCCCTTTTTGGTCCTTATTTTAATACGGCACCTATTATTTAGGGAACCCAAAAAGGGACCCTAATTTTGACAACCACGCACATGTCTCAGGGTTCAGGGTCTGGTCTTAGAGATAACCTCTTGTTCTCGACGGGCTGCAACGCTTCGCCAATCAGGGCCGCGCCGGCGCAGCGGCGGCCACAGCGGGGCGCGGACTTCAACGCCTGAGCCAGAGAGTGTTCATACGAGTCGAGGCATATACATGTATGCAAATTATATCTACCTATCAATCTATCTGTATATGTACATCTATGAACGTGTGCATGTACATGTATCAGCGCATGGATGTGCCCGCTTCGTTGTGTAGGTAAAAGTCCGTTTGCATGCATTCATGCAGGTGCTTTTGTATGTGATACAAGCCTGCCTCCCTATCTCTCCTTTCGATTCTTCGTTGCACTAGATGTACGCAGAGTGATAGCCTGGGTGCCGCCACATGCCATGTGCACTGAGTTTGTTTAAGTGTGCATCGGAGAACAGCATTCCTTTGCTCTGCATGTGCGCTGTGCAGCGCTCTTTCTACCCTGGACGCGTCTATGGAACACGCCAAACTCCTTAGTAACTCGGGATACACCACCAGGGCAACACTCGGAGTATCCCAACAAGCTCTTGAGAGGCCTCTTGGAAGGAATGCCACGCGGTGTGTAGACCACTGGAGAGGGTCATCCTGGAGCCGCTTCGGATGTGACTGAAGGCTTCTAGATGACGTTCTATCAGGATCACGTGTCTGCTGTGGGAACAAGAGGATTCTTCAACGCCCAAGCGCTCGGCAAGTTCGCTTTGCAAAGGTTCTCGCAGATGTAGCAGCAGCTTCAGAAATAACAAAATCTGTTTTGCTTCCTTGTTTCCTGGGAAGCCCAATGTTCCGTGTTTCTGCATTTGAGACCTGCAGAATCACGAATGATCCCCAACCCAGATGGCAAAAAAGCCCATCCATCGACCGAAGAATGGCTAGAATTTCCAACCCGGCCGAGTGTCGACTCTACCAGGGAAGGGTCGCGCGAGCGCCAGGAAGGGAAGCGCCAGCCGATCCTACAGTATACTGTAGGCTCTCCTGACACTACGTGTGTATGTTGTACGTGGGTATAAACGAATTAAAAACCAAAACAGGCAAACATGCGTGCATACATGCATACATGTAGACAGACATGCACCCATGCATACATGCATACTTACATACATATATACATGCATACATACATGCATACAAACATGCATACACTCATACATACATGCATACAGACATTCATACATTACATACACACATACATAAATACATACATACATACATTCATACATTACATACACACATACATACATACATACATGCACACATACGTACATACATATACACACACCCAAGTATACATACACATAGACCCATATCTACGTGTATACATATACATATATACATATTTATTTATATATATATATATATATATATATGTATACATACACTAAACATATACACACATGTCACACATGCATACATTCCTATGCACGTACCGTAGACATCCATTTATTTCTGCATCTATGCGCGTAATGCCTGTGGTGAGGGCCGTACACATGTATGTACGGTTAGGTAACATGTATGTACGCATGCACGCATGCGTGTGCGTGTGCATGTTTGCATCTGGAAGGATGTACGTACACGTGAAGCACCTCTACTAAGCCACAGATATGCATACCAGCATTTGCATCGGTCTTGTGTCACACTTGGATCGCTGTAGGTGAAAACATGGACAGGTGCGTGATCAATGTTTTGATAGAGATACAAGTATAAATAAGATTCTAGCTATTGGACCTGGGGGTCCAGGGTGTCACCGCACAACGAAATGCCAGAAACCTATAAACAGCACCGTAAACCCTAGACCCGGCACCCTAAGTCAATGTCGGCCTCTCTGTTCGCTCCACAGCATCGGCATAGTATTGGTAGGCCAGGGGTTGCACGTACCTCAAGAAGTGGACATAATCGAAACGGTCTAGGGTTAGGTGTAGGGTCCAGGGTTTGGGCCACCATGTCAATTGATGGATAATTTCCAGAGACCCCGACGCCAGCTTAATCAAGGAACTGCAGTCTCGGTTGAAGGAACATTTCTGAACGAAAGTGGCTGGAACTGTTGGGAGAGTGAATCCAGGCCCGAAATCAAAACACTAAACCCCAACAAAACGTGCCCCGCACCCAAACCCAGTCCAGCCAATGTCTTGCCCGGAAAGGCTGAAATTTCAGCCTTGAGCTAGACGAATTCTATACACGCATCGATCTCATCTGGGTTGTGCTTTAAACACTGTGAAAACTATTTATGAATAGGTTCCCTTATGTATAAGGAGATAAGGGAAATTAAAAACAATCCCAAAGCACAACCTAGCAAAGCTCACCAAACTCCTAAGATAGATCCTGCTTCGGCAAGTTGCGACATCAGGGATGGCAGGTGCATCGCATCGATCGCCCAGTCCTCTCCCCGGAGACTCCACATCTCCATTAACCCAGGGTCTCTTGTTGAGAAGCTCTGATGAAATTTCCTAGACCCCCCAAAAGTAAGTAAAACAATGGCCCAAAACCTATAAACGGCTATTATTCTACATACTTTTGGGGTCCAGGTTGAAGGAATTTCGAGTATACCTCCATTCAAACATTTCGCAGTCTCCCGTTTCAGGACCGAACCATCTTATGAGTTCGGCCTAGCCGGAATCCCAGCTGTGACTCGCCGGCATCTCCGGCTAAACCATGCTAAACCCTTAACTCCAAAGATGCCCACATGTCGTCCGACGCCTGCTGAGATCACATACGGGCATTTCTGAGGCTTCTACGTAACAGAACTTCGTCGCTGCCGGACTCCCTGTAATAAGCACGCACCCACCATAGGGATCCATAGGGTCTGACGATTTCTATGCAGATTTCCACGAAGCATTGCTAGTCTGACTGTTACAGAAATGCTCGCCGCAGTGCCTACGAGTACCAGCACTCCTACAGCCACGATCTTGACTGGAGCTCCCACCTCTAAACCCGGAACCCTTAACTATCAGTGATGCTCCAGGCCATCGGCACCCAGCAGGGTGGCAGCCCCGGGCGCACAATCCGGCGGGATATTCCAATCCCTGGCAAGCATTTTGGAGCCACTTCTGTTTTCTGATGGTGTATGACTCTAAGTGCATATGTATACGGAAACAAATTGAAAGGGGATGTGGGACTCTTTATCTTTCTCTTCGAACTCGGGAACTTGGGATTTGCGCTTCGAGGCTTCTCTGAAGGTTCGTCACGGAGGATGCAGTATTCTGAGTCGCATGGTCATGTGAGCGCGAGTCAGCCGCATGCCCTCAGTCCAAGCCAAATTCAGGACTTCCGTGGCGAGTCCTGAATTCGCAAGTTCTGAGCAATTGAAAAGTCGGCCTCTGTATGATCGGGACATGATCCCAGAAAGGCTCATGCTGCAAACGCCTGGGCGCGTTGATGGCTTCAGTGCTTTAAGACTTAGTGTTGTCTTGCTTCCTGGTAGGCAGGGCACAGGAAGAGGTCTCAGCTGGAGTGGGGGCAAAAGGCAACATAAGCCGGCTTCACGGCACAGCATCTGTAGCGCTCCTCTACCTTACCTTTGGTTAGTAGGGAATGGAAGAATGGTAGTAATAGCATTTATCATTGTACCCCATTCCCCCATTCCCTACTAACCAAAGGTAGGCTACCCGAAACCTGAAGCCCACCATTCGGCAAAAGTGGCTCGAGGTGGCAGACATCGGGCCGTGCCATGGCTGAGAGTAGCTTTCTTCGCTTTAGTTCGGGGTTAAGAGTACGCCCTTTCATGCTCTACACGCCAAGAATACGAAAAACCTTGACCCCCAAATGCTATACGATCACAGACTCTAAAGGCGAAAACTTCGGCAGACGCATGGACTTTTGGCCAAGGTCGGGTTCTCCGCTGGATGTAGTCTTCAGACTGCACGGCAGCCACGACTGACGGAGTCATAAGCAAGAGGAGATTGGGTTTACACGCGGTTGCGGGCCCTTAGGGCTTCATAACATTCAGGCATGTTTAGAGAATAAGCTCTCAAGGTTTCTGGTGCGGGTCTTGCGGCCCAGGGGGATTTAGGATCCTTTTTTGCTACTGGACTCAAGTCTAGCCAGGATTTAGGACCCTTGTACACCTGGACTATGCATATGCCAGGAACCGAGGCGCCGACTGTGCTGTGGACTCTAGAACCCAAACCAAAGAATCCAAAAGTCCTCAAGCTCTAGGGCTTGAAGAGCTGTGGATGCCTGCCAGAAGATACGTCAGGACTGCACAAGATGTCTCCTGTGAAGCCCCATCCCTGACACCAGAGCTAAACGCTAAACCCTAAGCCCAACAGCCTTAAGCCTGAAACCCTAAACCCCAATTCAAGTTCTAAGCCCCAACCGATCCCTCCGAAAGCTCCGTCGCACCCACGAGCAGATACCTTCATGTCTTAAGGGCCTGAATTATTAGAATAGTTTTCTGAGGGCCTTAGTTATCAGAAAAGGTTTCTTTAAGTGCCTTTATGATGAGAATAGGGTTTTGGGATTCATGCATAGCATAGTTACACTAAGGAATAGTACCACCACGATTCGGGCTTCTATATTATCCCCGCCGAAGCCCTGGACATACCTTATCGAGAGCCCTGTAGGCAACCATCCGAGCTGAATAACAATCACCTCATACCTTTCGATGCCAAATTTTATGCTAAAAAGAATGATCGAAGGCAGAAGCATGATATTAATATTCATACCGCCTTCATTCCTGTATCTCTCCCATCATCCCTCTGCCTTCATTGCTCTCCCTCTCCCTTCATTCCGTTGCCTTCATCCCTCTCCCTCTCCCCCGCCCTCTCCCTTCATTCCTCTGCCTGCATTCCTCTCCTTCATTCCTCTGCCGTCATACCTTTACCTCTTCCTTCATCCCGCGTTTAGGGACACGGGTTTTCCCAGCCGGTTGTCATGCAGCTCGAAGCTCCGCCAGAAAAGGATTGCATCCGACCTGAGTCGGCGTGTGTGCCAAGAGTCGTGCTCCCACCTGAGCTTAGCGACGCCCTACAGCCCCGACAAAACTACATAACAAATTATGGTTTGAACCCAGAAAGCCAACATGCCTTCTCTCCAACCATGATTCCCAAAAAATGCAAGAATCACGCAGTATCAAAAAGTCATATACGTATAATACATCTATAACTTCATCTGGTCTCACGATCAACAACCACGAAACTCAACAATACTACCGGAATGCCGTTCTTTTATCGCAGCATGATACACCCAAAGGCTCAACCGGCGGTGTTCTTGCAGAACGGTCTGGGCAGAATTGTGCAAGGTGAAAAGCTGGATACCCACGTGCATCAGCATGCCACCACGCAGTCTCTCAGATGGATGCTCCTTGCTCTTGAGCTCCACTCTGTTCGCTCGACATGCAGCGTTCCAGGTCTTTTGGGGTTGAAGATTCAAGGCTTCAGGAGGGGATTTCCGGGGTCCAGGCTCGGGCTTTCAGTCTTCAAACCCTGAACCCTGAACCCTAAGCCCTAAACGCGACGCCTCGTCACGAGAACTTCGGAAGGACCCTCAGGGCTTGGCTGAGCTGCAGTCGGAGGCCGGCGGCTGCCTGCGGAGTTGACGAGCTTTCGTCAATTTACCTCCGGGGTGGGCTGGGTTTAGGGCTCTGGGGGTCTGGAATTCTTAGGGCTTTAGGCCCTACGACTGTTGATGATAAAAATCCTGAATTACCTTAAGGGCCCTAAACTATGGGAATTATGGCATATTGCTTATTACGGGTATAATGCAGGATTTATATCATCAACCGTAGTAGTGGTTGAAAGTCTGGGGGTTCCGAGCCCACGGTCTTCGCGCTGCGGATTCGGGTCGGACCAGGCCAAGAGGTTTTGCTCGGTGTTGCAAACTATACTGAACTTAGAACCCTAGCAAAAATTACAATCTTAGCTGTTTCTTAGGGATTATAATAACCAAAAATGAAAAATTATTTCTAAGTACCCCTAAGGCAAAATGCTTAGTAAAGCTGTCAGGTTCGAGGTCTGGCGCAGTGGAAGGCTAAGGCGCGTGGGGCTCGCAACTTGTTTCCTGTTGGGGCCGGTTTAGGGTTCAGGGTTCGATTTGCACATATTTGCACCCTAGCTTGCCACCAAGACTGCCAGAAACTGCAAGATCAAGGGGAACTTGTGTTTGCCCTAGGCAGGCCCATGGTGTCGTCGGCTACTTTTGCAGTACAAACAGAGGGTCGTTGCACCATCCATTCATCATTACACATGGGAGTTTCCGAAAATTGGGGGTACTTTTTTGGCGGGTCCTTATAATATTGATCCTACTATTTAGGGTACTATATTAGGGTCCCCTATTTTCTGAAACTCCCACGTGAAACCAAGTATGGCCGGCACGAGACCTTGCCACAAAGCAGGTGCTAAAGCGACCCAACGCCGCCGCACACTTGGCAAGTGCAGGCTATTGAAAAACCACGAACGACCCAGCCGGGAACCATGCTACTATCTGATGTACGTAACATACGTAGCACACGAATCCGACCGCTGAGAGCAAGGACGACCAATACTGGAGAAAGACCGGCAGTCTCAACTGGCGCTCATAACTAAACGATAGGATATGCCCGAAGAAACCGGGAAACCATCCTACAATCGCCTTCTCCAGATGAAGCCTTGGACGCAGCAAAGATGCAACCAGTGATGAGGGTGCACCAGCCATGGCAAGAGCCCGGTTCACGCTTTCACAACTCGGACACGGCCAGGCGAGGTTCTTAGGGTTTGCGTCATGGAAGGTTTAACATCAACTCGTGTACAGTAGTTTGCCTTGGCTTTGACGGAATGTCTGTCGAGGCAAGCCATGGACCAGGAGCCATTAGAGTACCTGCTTCTAGTGAGTCGTTATGATGTGGGGAGCTTGAAAATCAGTATCAGGAAACTCCCAGTGTCTGGAGCTGGAAAGTTAAAACACCGGATAACCCCACATGCGTGTTTCATCTTTTGGCAAAGATGCTAGAAGTGAAGACGAATGAGTGAGTGAACGAGTGCGTGATTGAGTGAGTGAACGAGTGCGTGCCGCGGCAGTCCTTGCACTGGCACGTCATGACGTGCCACGTTCCCACACGATGTACCGTGGTGCTGCTCGATTGAAGCGGTCTGGAGGATTTACGCTGGAGAAGGACAATCGAGGGTTTAGGGTGTTGGACATGAGACAAACCGTTCGTACCCGGGTACCCTGCCGACTACGGGTTGAGCCTATCCAACAGAGAGCTCTGGAGAGGCCGCTCAGAGGCGTTTACTGTCTTCCGGAGGGTGCTGGCCCCGACGCGCGCGCGGCATCCAACAGAGTCGCGTTTACAGTCTTCCGAAGGGTGCGCGCCGCCGTGACGAGTGGTCAGTGAGTGTGTGAGTGGTGCGTGCGTGAGTGAGAGGTGCGTGCGTGATGTGGTGAGTGAGTGTGAGTGATGAATGATGTGAGGAGGAGCAGGAGGAGGGAGGAGGAGGAAGGAAGCAAGGAGAAGGAGAAGGAGGAGGAGGCGGGAAAGCCCCAAAAGTAAGAACCCCACACAGATGTGGGGAACTGAAGATCCACCATTAAGAGACTCCAGTTCAGCATGCGCAGCCGGTAAGAAAAAAAGTTCAATCTCTGTGGACCCCTGAGTCATTAGCACCCGTCCTCATCGTCTCCTTTTCTACCCCTCTCCTGCTCTGAAAGCTCTAGACTCGAGAAGAACACAAATCAAATGTCAAGAAATGGAAATGTCACAGGTCCGGCAGCATCTAAGTTCTCGAACGAAAAACATATGCCACGAAGTCCACAAGCGTGACGCTAATTCTGTGGGAGTTTCCGACAATAAGGGACTCTAATATAGCACCTTAAAGAGTAGGATCCTATATTATGGGAACCCCAAAACGAGGTACCTCTAGTTTTCGGAAAGCTCCACCCTAAACCCTAAACCCTAAACCCTAAACCCTAAACCCTCCCATTTGGGTGGCAACAGGATGTGACAAGACCTCTATGCCTCGGCTACAAGCTGTTTTAAAGATTTTACCTTTGGGTTCGTAGGGAATGGAAGGGGCCGTATAATTAAAAGGGGTCTATAATAAGGGTTACTATAAGGGATCTATCGGGGTACTATAATAGAGGGGGCTTGATAATCTTACCTTTGGTTCGTAGGGAATGGAGGAATGGTGTACAATTATAACTACTATTACTACCATTCTTCCATTTCCTACTAACCAAAGGTAAGAGAAGGGCACGAAGGGCAAAACCCTTCTCCCAAGACCTTTCCGTAAAATCAAACGAAGCATGTACGAAGCTTGCAGTTTGCTGTCTTCCCCCCTAGTCCGCAGAAGCACTCGTGTCACATCAACTGCACAGATCGACAGCATGCAGGAAAGCAGTAAACAAATGGTGCCTCCTTTTTGACAGCGGGCGAAATCGCCCGCAATGGAGCGAATCTTCATTACGGCCTGTTGGCGGCCAGCTGATTCGCAGACTCAGCCGCGATCTTCCTGAGAGTTCCCTGCCATGTCTGGCACTTCGAACTCAGTCAAAATGCTTGCAAAAGGAAGTCAAGATTGGTGGCAGCCACAGTCAGCGAGTCGAGGCTGACCGCGACCTGCTGCAACCATCACCTCTGACGTCGATGCTAGAGCACACCGAGCCGTGCAAGACGGAATCACAAAACATGGCCTTGTGTTGCCAAGGATTCCCAGCTGCAGCTGCGTGAGGTGTGTGTTCCTCATCTGAAATCGACATTCTGAAGCACTCATCGTCCCATGCCCACGCCGATTAAGGCCGACTCTATGGCTAGACTGAAACCGTGCCCACGCCGATTAAGGCCGACTCTATGGCTTGACTGAAACCGTGCCGCAAAAGGATCTCAGGCTTTGGATCTGTGCGTCCCTGGCTGACATAAGCATAGCAACCTTGCGAACAGGCGTGTGTGGCATTTCCTCGGTACGGGCCGAAACTCGCCTCAAGATTCAGGGAGGGAAGCAGCCGAAACTAGAATAAGACCAACCGCTAGCCACCTACGGGCTGGCAAGCATTGGCCACAGCATGCGAGGCTAACGTCCTGAGACAAGGAAGCACCTTGAACAACCGCACAGAGAAGCTTGTCTCAAGGGTGATGCCCGCGCTTCGAATTTGCATGCTGCCAGGCACAAGTTTCTCACATGGCCGGGGCAAGAACCACGCCTGCCTTCGGTGGGAATACTCCGGCATAATAGCAGCGAATGCATGCTAGCGGACAGCGGCATCCTCGGCCATGTCTGCTGCTCTGGACATTCGGGCAGCAGCAACGGAGTCGTGCAAGCAGGCCCTCTTTTTGGAGACCTGCCCTACATGCGACAAAAGGGGGGACAGCATTAGCCGAGCCTCAAAGCCAACCAGTCTTACTCCCTTCCTGTGCTCGCCGTCAACATCGTCATCAGAGTCGAAACTCTCAGGCACTCGCCGTCCCAACCCTGCGTCAATCACGGGCGAATCTATGGCTAGCCTGGGAGCACGTCACCAGTATGCGCTCTGGCTGTAACACAATCGTGGCAACCTTGCTCGGTACCGGCCGAAGGCCTGTCAACTCGCATCAAGATTCATGGGCGAAAGCAGCCGAAACTACATCAAGACCAACCGCCGCCTCCTTGCGGGCTGGAAGCGTTGGCCAAAGCACTTAAGAATCAACCGTGAACAAGTTCGCCGAGAAGCTTTTTGTAGGGTGGTGCCTGCACAGCTACACGTTACGCCTTCGGTGGGAATACTTCGGCACAAGCCTAGCGAATGCATGCTAGTGGACAGCGGCATCCTCGGCCATGCCTGCTGCTCTGGACATTCGGACAGGTGCAAGGGAATCGGGCAGACAGTCCCTGTTCTTGGACACTTGTCCTACATGCGACAAAAGGGCTAGTGCCGGAGAGTGCCAGGACTGTGCTGCGTAGAATGCCTCAGACGCCTGCCGGCAAGTTGCCGTTGGCCAACCCGTGAGTGCCAACTTTGCGGGCTGCCTCTTCACCTACTGTTGCGTTCATCACAACCAGTACCAAAACCAAAAAGAGTCAATTACATATGGATGTCCATATAATTTGCCTTTGCAGGACCGGCAAGCAGCCGATTCAGCTACGTGAGCAGCTCTTGCACACCCTAAGCACGTTAGTTTCAAGCCCCCGTCTGATTGCTCGTGTTGGCACAGCTTAGGAGCATGAGCCAAGACAGCTCTGGTGCATGCTACTCTGAAGACTTTCAGATCGCTGAAGCTTTAGCCATCGGCGGAATGTTGGTCCGCACAAAGCTTGGTGGCACCAACAGCCCAACTTTCAAGCCAACTTGTCTTAAGCCCTTCATGCGCCCTCCGTCAGCATCGCCATCTGAGTCGAAACTCTGCCGTTCGCCGTCCTAGCGTCAATTACGGACGACTTTATGGCCAGCTTCGGATCGTGCCGCCAGAGGATCTCAAGCTTTGGATCTGAATGTCCCTGGCTGATACAATCGCAGCAACCTTGTGAACAAGTGCGTGTGGCATTTCCTCAGTACGGGTCCACAACCTGCCAGCTCACATCCAGGTTCAAGCGCGAAAGCAACCCCCCTGCAATGGGAGGGTAGCAAGAACCCCGGCATCTTCGACCATGTCTGCTCCGGACATTCGGGCAGCAAGGGAGTCGAGCCAGCAGGCCCTCGTCTCGGCGACTTGCTCTGCGTGCGAAGAAAGGCATGACAGCATCAGCCGACTTTTAAAGCCAACCAGTCTTAATGAGCACTTCCTGTGAAGCTTTGGATCTGTATGTCCCTGGCTGTCACAATCATAGCAACCTTGCGAACAAGTGAGTGTGGCATTTCCTCGGTGCGGGCCGACAGCCTGCCAATTCGAATCAACGTTCAGGCTCGAAAACAGCCGAAACTACATCAAGACCAACTGCCTAGTGCACGGGGGCCTAGCAAGGACACTGGCATCTTCGACCTTGCCTGCAGCTCTGGACATTCGGGCAGCAGCAAGTGAGTCGGGCAAGCAGGGCCTCTTTTTGGAGACCTGCCCTACATGCGACAAAAGGGGGGACAGCATTAGCCGAGCCTCAAAGCCAACCAGTCTTACGCCGTTCCTGTGCTCGCCGTCAACCTCGCCATCTCAGTCAACTTGAGAACCCCATTTTGGCGTCATTGTCATACAACTCACTCCACCAAAATCCGTGCTGCAGCCGAGGCTTATCACCCCTGGGATGGGAATGCCTGTGAGGACCATATATTCGCAAGAGTGCAGCACTGGACTGTGCCGATGGGTCAACTCATTGGCTCATTGGACAACAGCTGAAGCTTCGAATCCCTGTGTCACTTATGGACGACTACGGCTAGCTACGGAGCGTGTCGCAAGAGGAGCTGTAGCCTAGGCTCTGAATGTCCCTGGCTGACACAATCGTGGCGACCTCGCGAACAAGCGCATGTGTGGCATTTCTTCGGCAGGCCTGCCAACTCACCTCAAGATTCACGGGCGAAAGCAGCCGAAACAATATCAAAACCAACCGCCCGCCGCACGGGCTGGCAAGGACAACGGCATCCTCCGGCATCCTCGACCATGTCTGCTGCTCTGGACATTTGGGCAGGAACCGAGTTGCACACAGCTCCTCGCACTCCGGCCATGAAGAGCTGTCAGCTGGAAATCCATGTCGGCTACATACCCTCTAGGCAGTGACCCGATTGAATCAGGCCGTCTAGGATGGTCCGACTGCCAAGAAGCGAATGCTTCAATCCGGCGCATCGAAGACCGCTTGGTGGGAGTAGCATAGCAGACGCATCACACTTGTGGAATCGGTGTGGCCTGCGAGTGCTATTGATTGTTGTGCTATGTGACTGGCACCTGAACTGAAGAGTACAATGGGAAAACTATGCCATATGTAGAACTTGAGAAGCATCCCAGCCAATTGATGCAACCGAGAAGGTGCTGCAAACCAGTGGGAATGGTCAATACAGTCTTGGCGGCGCAGCTGCGACATCCACTTCGGATCAACCCTGAGACAGATCTGGCGAGGTAGGTGCTGGCGTGGCAAACGAACATGAACTCTCGTGAAAGTTGCAGGTTCTATGTGTCAAAGACTGTGCACAGGTCAGTCGGCGTGGCCTCGGCCGATTGTTGTGCTATGTGACTGGCACCTGAACTGAAGAGAACAATGGGAAAACTATGCCATATGTAGAACTTGAGAAGCATCCCAGCCAATTGATACAACCGAGAAGGTGTTGCAAACCAGTGGGAATGGTCAATACAGTCTTGGCGGCGCAGCTGCGACATCCACTTCGGGTCAACCCTGAGACAGATCTGGCGAGGTAGGTGCTGGCGTGGCAAGCGAACATGAACTCTCGTGAAAGTTGCAGGTTCTATGTGTCAAAGACTGTGCGCAGGTCAGTCGGCGTGGCCTCGGTCGATCGTTGTGCTATGTGCCTGTCACCTGAACTGAAGAGTGCGAGTGGGCACTATGCAACATGTAGAACTTGAGAAGCATCCCAGCCAATTGATACAACCGACAAGGTGCGGCAAACCAGTGGGAATGGTCAATACAGTCTTGGCGGCGCAGCTGCGACATCAACATCGGGTTAACCCTGAGACAGATCTGGCGAGGTCGGTGGCAGCGCGGCAAGCGAACATGAACTCTCGTGAAAGTTGCAGGCTCTATGCGTGTGTCATTTGTGTCAAAATCTGACGGATCCAATCTGCGGTGCTTGCGCCTTTGGTGGAGTATGCTTGGCACATGAAGACAACAAGTGAACATGTCAGGCACATACTGAACTACGTTCCTCAGGAGTTGAAGCAGTGGGACTCAAACGTGAAAGCTCTGCTGCTGCAGCTTTGCTTCTCTTCGGTTTATGCACTCGAGCTCAAGCAACGGAGGTCCTCCCAGCTGTACATGACCTACCAAGAAGATCTCATAGAACCTCTACAGCCCGTAAAGCGCCGACCTACAGTTTGCACCCTATTGGAGATTCAATTTAGTGGCTTGGGCTCAACAGAATTCGCCGATGCGCTGGCAAGGAAAAGGAGTCTCATAAACTCAAGCACGCAGACACACGACCTGTGCTCCGGATACGCAGACACTAGAAGTTGAGGCGGGTGTTCAGCAAGACCTGGCCGCACTCGTCATCAGCAGTGCGACCTTGCTTCGTCAAAGATAACCGAGCTTGGGCACCGAAGTTGCTACTAGCACCTGGAACTGCTCGAGAGCGTGGTGTCAGCATCAAGCACCTTCCTTCCGAGGCAAACGAACCCCAAGTCCCCCACGAGTCGCTTGCAAAGCCGCTGCCCTTGCTGCAGAAGCCGCAAGGTGGACCGCCAGCAGCTGCACGAAGTCGTGCAGACACCTCATCTCCCGCAGGAGCCCCGCAGAATCGAGGGGGTGATCTGCGGACCTTGCTGTCTGAACTGCTTTGGGTTCCGACTCCAGGGTGCGCAGGCTTTTTGCTCTGTCGCCCGGTGCTTGAAACATGGAAAGACCCCGTGGCGCTGGGACGGAACATGAGGGAGACGGCTGAAATGCCAGGTTCAGCAACGAGCTGTTGCCATCGCGCCTCCCTGCTCCACTTTCTCTGCACTCGTCCACGGCCACCGCGCTGTTACTGACAACAAAGGTGATTCTAAACCGTGCCCTTGAAGAGTGGGCGCAAACCTCAAAGGCCTTTTTGAGCCTGAAGCTGCCATCTCTGCAGCAAGAACGCCATTCATCGCGTGCCTGCGAACAGGACCTGCCGTCGAAGGTGCGGACTTGGCAAGTGTTCTGCTGACGCCTCCCGAGCCTACAGCTTTAGAGTTTGGCCGATTGAGGCTCAGGGTTAGGGCGGTTAAGGCCCTGAGCCCGAAGAAAGGTGGAGCCAAAGACGGATCAGGTCTCCGCAAGCTTTTGTGCCTGCCTCCGGCAAGGTCTCAGGGCCTTGACGAAGCTTGGATACACTTAGCGACCTCCCGGCGTTTTAAAGCCATGTCCCAGGCTTTCAAGTGGCCTTAGACATGGAGGCAGCCTTTGCTGAGCATCAACCTGGAGTCTACTTACTGTCGCCTGGCGCGAGAAGGGGAGCTGTCAGCCACCTCAACAGCCAGCCTCGCATGTCTGATCACGCTTTAAACACGGCTGTGCGAACTGTACTAGGTAGCACAGCAAAATCCTCACATGGCTTTTCAGTTTCACCGATACGGCGCACTGCCAGGACCACACATGCTGGTCTCAGCGTAATTTCGCCTCTACAAAACCCCAAACCCCCATCATAGAGCCGGCAAAACCCCAGACCCTGCTAGTCTGAAGAGCCCTGCAATACCCCTCCCTCCCTTCCGACCTTCCGAGCTCCGCCCGCACTATGTGCAGTTCAAGCTCCGCTCGGCAAGTAGGACGACCCTGCAGAGATCGCAGCCAGCAAGCTGGGCGCACGGGGCGCTTCGGGGTTTAGGCTTTACGCTCTTAAGCGCGGATGGGCCTGCAGGGGTCGAGGGATCGGATGCGAGGCCTGACGAGTCGGCAAACCTGGAGATGGGAGGCAGACATCCACGGACATTGACCAGCACAGGACGCCTTTGAGAGACACGGAAAGTTGCATAATGGGCCAAGAACGAGCCCTTAGATCCTTAGGGCTCAAGCTTGCGATCTGGATGCTGCTCCAAGACTTGAGCTGGGCATCGGTTGAGGCAGTGGTCACTGTGGTTCATCCTAAGCTTTTCAACAACCCAAGCCTTGATTGCAGAGCGCGGGGACGGATGACACCCTGCCTGAAGCCCTGCAGGAGGAGCTCTTAGCAGCAGCATGGGCACGTTCCTCATGCGAAGAAGGCAAAGAAGCACCGGCCGTGCCATCAGCACGCTGCTGTCGTGATCCCAAGCAAAAGCGCTGCCCTCGCCCTCCCTCATCAACAAGGAATTTGAGGCCGTTCGGCGATGCCTGTGCCTGGACCATGCAAACAGGAAATATGGCCCGACACTGTGTGGTGCTTCATGGTTTCATGGCTTCGTTAACGTCAATACAGACCGCATGAATACCTGAAACTGCTAGAGACCATACCCTTCTGCGAACGCAAGAAGGACAAAAGACTCTCACTTACACGCGCTTCTCCAGGCCGTCACTTACAAGAGCGTCTCTTTCTTGGGATGCAATCCCAGGCCCCAATTGCCTTCAGCAATTGCTCTTTGAGGATGCGATTCTGTGGGATGGATGTTTCATGCCCTTTCCTTCCATCACGGCAACATGAGGGAACTGAAGCGTTGGAATCTTATGCCTGGCGACCTACAACCTATACCCTGCTCTAAGCCACAACTCCAGGGAAGCTGTGCAGCACAGCAGATGCCTGTGCCTGGACCATGCAAACAGGAAATATGGCCCGACACTGTGTGGTGCTTCATGGTTTCATGGCTTCGTTAACGTCAATACAGACCGCATGAATACCTGAAACTGCTAGAGACCATACCCTTCTGCGAACGCAAGAAGGACAAAAGACTCTCACTTACACGCGCTTCTCCAGGCCGTCACTTACAAGAGCGTCTCTTTCTTGGGATGCAATCCCAGGCCCCAATTGCCTTCAGCTATTGCTCTTTGAGGATGCCATTCTGTGGGATGGATGTTTCATGCCCTTTCCTTCCATCACGGCAACATGAGGGAACTGAAGCGTTGGAATCTTATGCCTGGCGACCTACAACCTACCCTGCTCTAAGCCACACAACTCCTGAGAAGCTGTGCAGCACAGGCACTTTCCTCATGCGAAGAAGGCAAGGAAACGCCGGCCGTGACATCACGACGCTGCTTTCGTGATCCCTAGCAAAAGCGCTGCCCTCGCCCTCCCTCATCAACACACGAATTTGAGGCCGTTCGACGACGGCTGTACCTGGATCAGGCAAAAAGGAAATTTGGCCCGACGCAGCATGGTGCTTCATGGTTTCACGGTTTCGTTAACGTCGATACAAGTCGCCTGTGCATCTGAAACTGCCGCTCCACTGGAGACCAGAGGGAATTGAAACGTTGGAATCCTATTCCTCAGAGTGCTTTCTGACCTACAGCCTATACCCTGCTCCATAGCACGTGCTAGCGTTCCAGGCCATTTCAGGGCATCCATTTGGCGCTTCGTGGATTCGTCAAAACGGATAGACACCGCCTCTGCGCCTGGAACCGCTGCACCGCTGGAGACCGGGCCTCCTTAGCAGGAGAAACGAGGGACAAGAGACCGTCACTTGCGAGGGCGTCAGTCCCTTATGGAGAGCTTTCCCGTCCCTTTTGCACAAGCACCTGAGCCTGGAATCAGCCCTGAATCCCGGTTTTGAGGTTTGCGGCATCGCTGCACAGCAATGCAATGACCTTGAAATTCCTGCGCGACACAGCCACATAATGCAAGCAGAGCATGGGGACGTCAGCTGGCTTCGGACCAGGTAGCGAGATGAACAACAAGGCACAAGCAGGAGACCACTTTCCTCCAAAGGAAGAGCAAACTTTGTAAACGCTGAAACCCGCCCTGCTGGATCGTAGGCAGGGTCCGACGCCATTGATTTGAATACCCCATGGTTGATGGCAACATGTATGGGCTTCAAACAGTGGTGACTGGAGGAAGGCGACTTGCCCTTAAATGCAGGTGCAGGTCGCGGCTTCTCAAAATATCTCCTAGTCGTGGCTGTTGGATACAACGAACGGCTTGCAACTTTCTGCCAAAATTGGGAAGGAAGGAACGGCTTGGGCTTAGGAAAGGTTTTAGGGATCCGAACTGCAAGTCCGGGCACCGAACGACACTTTGGGCAGTGCAGCCTTGAAGAGGGGCGTCGAAAGATGTAAAGCAGAAGCTCCAAGCGAAATTGCAGCAGCCGTCAGCCGGAGGCCAACACTGCAACGCCGAAGATTCCAGGCAGGTTCACAGGGAAAAGCAGACGATGCCGATGCTGCGTGGAGCTGCATGAGAAGCAACCCGAACCCAACCAGACTCGCATCACTTGCAGGCCGCTGTCGTGGTCTACCTTGGCGCGAACACCTGCCCCCACAGCACACCGGTGACACAACGCGTGGGAGGAGTCTCGGCTGGACGGCTCAGAAAGTTGAGCCTGACAACCCCGAACAGCACCCTTCCTACGCGGTGCGTGCACCTGGAGGGATAGACCGGAATGCCGGCAGCGCACAGCCTCCAAGCTTCATTTGGCCCAAGGCCCAACATTCAGGTGTCCATAGGGACGTGCTATGCAGTCCAGTACTTGAACTTGGAGGGCACTGCACATGCTCGTCTGCTGGCGCGATTGGGCAGGGGATACTCGGCTCATTTTGCAAAACGGCTTCTCGACGGCTGATACATTCCATGAGCGGGCTAGGTTGATGGTGACATTGGCCGGGTCCTTCTCAAGCTGCCGTTGGGGGCTCGATGCTTACCACATTGTCACACGTGCCACCGCAAGCATGAAAGCAAAAAACGATCAGGCCTCACTCAGGAGGCTCAGCCCTCCCCCGTTGCAATTATTTCCCTGGGAACCCCCTAGCAGGATGGCAATCATTTTACATCGAACGTGTTACGTCGGAACACGACCCATGTGACCCTTTGCAATCATTTTAGGGGGGCTGGAAATCATCGTGGCATCTCGCAATCATTTAGCACCCTACTCCGCTTGCAATCATTCCCCAGGAAGCGTGCATCACCAAGAAGCTGTTGTCATGGTCTGCAGGAGGGACACTACACACGGTGCAGAAGGAGAAGCCGTGGCGACGCAGTGCACAGGAAAAAGACCCTGAAGTAACCCGAACCCGTTCAACCAGACTTGCATCACTTGCAGGCCGCTGTCGTGGTCTACCGTGGCGCGAACACCTGCCCCCACAGCACACCGGTGACACAACGCGTGGGAGGAGTCTCGGCTGTACGGCAGAAAGTTGAGCATGACAACCCCGAACAGCGCCCTTCCAGCGCGGCGCGTGCTCCGGGACAGATAGACCGGAATGCCAGCAGCCCACAGCCTTCCATTGGCCCAAGGCCCAACATCAGGTGTCCATAGGGACGTGCTATGCAGTCCAGTACTTGAACTTGGAGGGCACTGCACAAGGTCGTCAGCTGGCGCAACTGGGCAGGGGATACTCGGCTCATGTTGCAAAACGACTTCTCGATGGCTGATACATTCCATGAGCGGGCTAGACTGATGGTGACATTGGCCGGGTCCTTCTCAAGCTGCCGTTGGGGGCTCGATGCTTACTCACACGCGCCACCGCAAGCACGAAGGCAAAAAAAAACATCCTGCGACATTCCGGGAAACGACCAACTCCACCTTGCCAGGGGTGAAATATCAATAGGCTGTTGTCATGGTCTGCAGGAGGGACGCCGCACATTGTGCAGTTGGAGAAGCCCTGGTGGCGCAATGCAGAGAAAGAGAACCCTCGACTCATTTTCTAAAACGGCTTCTCAATTGCTGATACATTCCATGAGCCCGCCAGCTTGATCGCGATCTTGAGGGGTCCTTTTCGTTTCCCAACCTGCCGTTGAGGGAGCGATGCTTGCCAAGGTTTTTACACCTGCCAGGGACATATGGATGCAGACGAGAGACTGCAAGCCATGATCGTTTATGTCTCAAGCTCAACCGTGCGCCTGCCTTGACACAATCTACTGCTTGAGCTGGCAGATTGCAAGGTGTTGCAGCCCGAGTCAGACTCAAGTACCCTCGTTCTTCCCTACGCAACGGCGAGTGCGGCAGTGCCAGAATGCGTCAGATCTTGGATGAAGCAGAAGAAACCGAGCCCTAGGGCGCTCGAGCACATTCGAGACGACCGGCCGAACCCACCCGGCCAGCCGTGCATCAGCAGGCCGACGTCATGCTCTGCAGAGAGGAGGATACTCCGTGTCTGGGAGGATTTTGTGACAGGACTTCTTGCATCCTCCACCAACCCAGCTGCGACAATGCCTGGGCGGCAAGCGGCCAAGCTGCGTGCAGCCCAAAACCCTACGATTTCGGATTTATGGCTTTCGGGTCTTGCTGTTTAGATTATTTAGGGTTTAAGGTTCAGGCAATGGGGCGAGCCTGACCAGACTGCCTGCAGCAACTTCTCAAGCTCCCTACAGCCGCGAACCCAGGGACCGAATCTGCAGCGTGCAACAGTGCGTCACTTTCCGGTGTACGGCCACGGCCAGCTTTGAAGCCAAAACACGGCATGGGCCGGCCTGAAGAAGGGAAGAGGGCCTCCACACGCACCAAGGTAGGCACCAAGGTCGGATAGCCCCGAGCCCTGACTGCATTGAGGGCACCGGACAGAATGGATTCCGGAATGGAGCTGCCGACTCTTTGCGAGTCACAAAGAATCGAGGAGCTATGCGTTGCGGCGCTGGAGGCCTGCCGGACACTGCGAAGCGGATCTAGAGACCAAGGAGCTCGTCCAGCTCACGTCAGTGTCGTCCCCCGGCAGCCGGAGCGTCAATCTTCCAAGGTGCCCGGCTGCATGTCCTGTCGCTTGCGGTGCCTCCTGCCCTGCCTCCTCGGTAGCCTGTGGCCTCAAGCTAACCAAGGAGACACCTGATACAAACAAGCACTTGCTTGGGAGGTGCTTCGGTTTCCGAAAAGTTGAAGACTTCTGCAATCTCGCAGTCCTGCTCATCTTCCCGCAAGGCGACTCGGAACGGCCGAGGGCAGGAGTTGCACACTGATCGACATGAGGCTCGCATCGGTCAGGAGCTTTCTGATAAGTTTAAGTCAATGCCCAACTTCGCAAAAGGTTGGCGGGCCCTGCACGGCCCTCTTCACGGACGACACGCACGGTCTGCAATGCCAGCCGCTGGAGATCGCGGCTTCGGCACAGCGCCGAGCGAAAACCTTCTCGTCGCAGAGGCCACGCACTTGAGCTCCTAGGCCAGCAAGGCGGCGTGGACAGCTGCACAGCTGTCAGGCAGCGGCACGTATGAGGCGTTTATGCAACCAGTAGGCCGGCGAGCGATGATATTTCCACGAGCCCGTCAGCGTGATCGCGATCTTGAGGGGTCCTTATCGTTTCCCAACCTGCTGTTGATGGAGCGATGCCTGCCAAGGTCTTTACACCTGCCAGGGAAATATGGATGCAGACGAGAGGCTGCAAGCCGTGATCGTTTATGTCGCAAGCTCAACCGTGCACCTGCCTGACACAATCTACTGCTTGAGCTGGCAGATTGCAAGGTGCTGATTGCACGATCTCGACTTCCGACAGGTGCCCGACAGTCAGGCTCAAGTAACCTCGTTCTTCCCGACGCAACGGCGAGTGCTGCAGTGCCAGAATGTCTCAAATCTTGAATGAAGCAGAAGAAACCCGTCTTACTTTGACACGCTCGAGCACGTTCGAGACGACCGACCGAACCCACCCGGCCAGCCGTGCATCAGCAGGCCGCTGTCATGGTCTGCAGAGGGAACGATACCCAGTGTCTGGCGCCATGGTTTCTAGAGGCGTGCCGTACCTACGGCAGTCGAGAATGTCTGGCTCGGAGTTGGCTCAAGGAGCTTCGTTGGTACCAATCGGACCCCTGGCTTCCAGGGGCCAGGAGGCGTTTAGTGGGAGGATGTTGTGACAGCACTTCTGCATCCTCCACCAAAACAGCTGCGACAACGCGTGGCTGGCAAGCGGCAAAGCTGCGAGGACTCCGTTCCCCACCACCAGCTTTCAGAGTGACGTTAGAGGCGAAGCTGCGAGCAGCCTGAAAATCTAGGATTTCGGATTTAGGGCTTGCAGGTCTTGCTGTTTACGCTCTAGCAACTCGGACTCGCCAGACGAGGTCTCCGTGTTCGGGTGCAGAACAACTCGACTACTACTCTACAACTCCTCTACGGGGGTTTACGGTTCAGGCAATGGGGCGAGCCTGACCAGACTGCCTGCAGCAACTTCTCAAGCTCCCTACAGCCGCGAACCCAGGGACCGAATCTGCAGCGTGCAACAGTGCGTCACTTTCCGGTGTACGGCCACGGCCAGCTTTGAAAGCCAAAACACGGCATGGGCCGGCCTGAAGAAGGGAAGAGGGCCTCCACATGCACCAAGGTAGGCACCAAGGTCGGATCGCCCCGAGCCCCGAATGCTGTATTGAGGGCACCGGAAATGGAGCGGCGCTTTGCGATTCACGAAGAATCGAGGAGCTATGCGTTGCGGCGCTGGAGGCCTGCCGGACACTGCGAAGCGGATCTAGAGACCAAGGAGCTCGTCCAGCTCACGTCAGTGTCGTCCCCCGGCAGCCGGAGCGTCAATCTTCCAAGGTGCCCGGCTGCATGTCCCGTCGCTTGCGGTGCCTCCTGCCCTGCCTCCTCGGTAGCCTGTGGCCTCAAGCTGCGGCAGAGACCTGAATGCCCCCAAGGCCTACGCTCAGGTGCCAGCCGGCATGGCATATGGACACGATCCTGTCAGACGTATGGCCCTGCACCGGAAAGAACTCACTTGGCACTCTTGGCACCTAAGGGCGCATGGGCGTCAACTCAATGCATGGCCTGGGTTCTTGGAAGCGGCGCGGGCATCTTGAAAGTAAAAGGCAAATTTAAAGGAAGCCTCGAAGCAAACCCTGGGATTCTATCAAGGATCACGTGGACGTCTCATCCTGTTCAACAGAATCTGACAGGTCTGAGGGAGTGGCAGAAGAAAGAAGGCAGCGACTGGACCAACTTGACGACATGCCGAAGCTACCACAGCTACCACTAGCTGGCCTGAGCTCTGCGAGCACCATGCACGGCGTCGCTAGAAGCGGCTGGCACAGGGGTGTCAGGGAGGCAGTGTCTTCCTGTTTCAATAGCAGGCGCAACTGAGCGCTGCTAATGAGAACTCCTCGACGAGCCACCGGCGATGCTTCAAACATCCTGAACACTTGTGCAGGCTGCAGGCAGGCGCCCTTCCTCCGACACCCCACGATACAAACACTGGCTCGCAGGGGCGTAGAACTCCGACGCAAGGAAAGTTGAGGACCTCTGCAAATCCTGGCTTTTTGCACCTGCAAGCCAGGCATGCGGAGCCCGTCGCACGGCCCAACTATGCTGTTTCAGCTTTCTCGATGGAGCCGTGTGTCCTGCGACGCGGCGCAGCTGAGGACAGCAGCTGCACGCTGGTCGACAGGAAGCCCGCATCCATCATGAGGTCAGCGACAGGTTCATCGCCAACTTGGCATCGCGGGCCCTGCATGGGTTCAGGGAGAGGAAGGGCAGCACAGAATGACAAGGCCGCAAGGGCAGCCGCGCGTGCTCCGAGTGGAGATCGCGGCTTCGGCACTGCGTTGAGCGAAAACCTTCTCTTTGCAGCAGGGGCCAAGAGCTTGAGCTCCGATGTCGGCACGGCGAGGCGAGCCGGCGGACAAGCGCCGAATAAGTCCGCTGCGCACTTAGCAGCAAAAGCCTTGGCCCCAAGCTTCTGCAGAAGTGTGGACGTGCATTGGGGCCGCCAGCAGCATCAATGCTTCTGGCATTCGTTGCCCTCAGCAAGATAAAGTCCAAACTGTTGCGGCGGCTTGGAATATCTGAAAGCTTGAGGGCTTTGGGGAGCCAGCCGAAGACCAGCACGTCTCGGCGAGAGCATTATCATCAAAGCCCAAGTGCCGGCAGGCTAAGACTACGGCTACGCTTTCCGTGAGGCCCCCGGCGTGGAATTTCTGAACTCCAACTTGGCCGCCCCACTTTTGGCGTGGGAGCCGGAAGAAACCGAGAGTTCTGAAAAGTCGGATGCATGGGTTCCACAGTGTCGAAGCCACGAGCCGGATCGTTCCTGTTGGCAGAGGCATCAGAGGCTGTTTGGAAGCTCGAAATGGATCTTCAAAGCAGTGTACACTTCGTCGCTCCTGCCTGCAAGGTGCAATTACAACCTGTACCCGGACAGAAGAGACGCTTCAAGGAACACGAGGCTCCCAAAAGGGTCTCAGGCTCCCCGAGCCTTGCCACGCAGAGAGCCCCGTTCGGTACTCCCGAAACCCTGTAAAACTCGAAACTCCCCGAACCCTAAGCGGTGGAGCGAGCCTCAGCCTTGCAAGAGACCTCTGAACCGCACAGTATAGAAGGGATCTCTGACCTGCTGGTCACAGCCAGTGGAAGAGAAAGGCGACTACACCTACTGGCTTGCAGGGCTCGTGTCAGCTTGTGGCGCCCTGCATATCTGGAGCCTTCTATAAACTTCGGGGCATGCCGAGCATGCGGCAAACTTCTTTCCGCCGCTGGGGAGTGACGTGATCCTTACTTGCCTCGGCCGAAACCTATCCTTTCAAGTGCCCGGCCAGCAGCTACTGCTGCAGTGCCGGTATGCATCTGCGCCCAAGAATAGACATCTTGAATGAAGCAGCAGAAACCCAGGCTGGAAGCACTCAAACAGTTTCGAGACGACCGACCGAACCCATCCAGGCAGGCTTGCATCAGCAGGCCGCTGTCTTGGTCTGCAGAGGGAAGGATGCTCCACGTCCCGGACAACCCAACTGTGACGATGCCTTGCTGGCAAGTGCCAACGCTGCCACTCCGTTTCCCGACGGTCCTGGTTCTGGTGAGTGCACTCGGAATGGCCAGAAGAGGCAGAGCTGAGGGCAGCCCTAAAGCGGATGTAGGATCTCCCCTCCATGGCCTCGCTTGGCCTCGCCAATTATTCTGGTGCACTGCGCCGCACGAGCACCTGCCTTCGCGCTCTCTGGGCCAAGAAGGGGGCTCCTGCGGCTCACTTTTGGGAGAGCAACGCGAGTTTAGGGCGGGGGCGGGGGAACTCGAAGGCTCCGGAAATTCCCTGATTTCCTCCGAGAAGCTGAAGCAATCCCTTTCTCGCAGTTGCTCTTCTGATATCCCGTGACCTCAAGCTGCGGCAGAGACCTGAATGCCCCCAAGGACTACGCTCAGGTGCCAGCCGGCATGGCATATGGACCCGTTCCTGTCAGACCTATGGCACTGCACCGGAAAGAACTCACTTGGCACTCTTGGCACCTAAGGGCGCAGGGCCGTCAACTCAATTCATGGCCTGGGTTCTTGGAAGCGGCGCGGGCATCTTGAAAGTAAAAGGCAAATTTAAAGGAAGCCTCGAAGCAAACCCTGGGATTCTATCAAGGATCACGTGGACGTCTCATCCTGTTCAACAGAATCTGACAGGTCTGAGGGAGTGGCAGAAGAAAGAAGGCAGCGACTGGACCAACTTGACGACATGCCGAAGCTACCACAGCTACCACTAGCTGGCCTGAGCTCTGCGAGCACCATGCACGGCGTCGCTAGAAGCGGCTGGCACAGGGGTGTCAGGGAGGCAGTGTCTTCCTGTTTCAATAGCAGGCGCAACTGAGCGCTGCTAATGAGAACTCCTCGACGAGCCACCGGTGATGCTTCAAACATCCTGAACACTTGTGCAGGCTGCAGGCAGGCGCCCTTCCTTCGACGCCCCACGATACAAACACTGGCTCGCAGGGGCGTAGAACTCCGACGCAAGGAAAGTTGAGGACCTCTGCAAATCCTGGCTTTTTGCACCTGCAAGCCAGGCATGCGGAGCCCGGCACACGGCCCAACTATGCTGTCTCAGCTGTCTCGATGGAGCCAGGTGTTCTGCCACGCGGCGCAGCTGAGGACAGCAGCTGCACGCTGGTCGACAGGAGGCCCGCATCGATCATGAGGTCAGCGACAGGTTCATCGCCAACCTGGCAAAAGAATCGCGGGCCCTGCATGGGTTCAGGGAGAGGAAGGGCAGCACAGAATGACAAGGCCGCAAGGGCAGCCGCGCGTGCTCCGAGTGGAGATCGCGGCTTCGGCACTGCATTGAGCGAAAACCTTCTCTTTGCAGCAGGGGCCAAGAGCTTGAGCTCCGATGTCGGCACGGCGAGGCGAGCCGGCGGACAAGCGCCGAATAAGTCCGCTGCGCACTTAGCAGCAAAAGCCTTGGCCCCAAGCTTCTGCAGAAGTGTGGACGTGTATTGGGGCCGCCAGCAGCATCAATGCTTCTGGCATTCGTTGCCCTCAGCAAGATAAAGTCCAAACTGTTGCGGCGGCTTGGAATATCTGAAAGCTTGTGGGCTTTGGGGAGCCAGCCGAAGACCAGCACGTCTCGGCGAGAGCATTATCATCAAAGCCCAAGTGCCGGCAGGCTAAGACTACCTTGCGTTACCCGATCGGGAGGCCGCATCGCACCCCAAGAAACACACCTGAAGATGGGCGCCTGTCGTGGGGTGAATTGCTAGCATGAGAGGAAGAGGCACCAGCTCCAGGGTCAGCGGCCAAGCGCCGGCCACCGCCACCGTCCAAGTAGACTGTCCTTCCTCACGAGCCCTAAATAGGGTTTCGACGCCCACACTCGCACGGGCAGGCAAGGCTCCACATAGAGGTTTTTTTTTTGTTTTGAGCACCTTTTTCCGCCTGGCAGTTAAGGTCGGCGAAACCCACTGGTGTGGGAGTAGAGGGTTTAGGGTTTCAGCACTCACACTCGGACAAGGGTTTAGGGTTGAGGGCTGGCTGGGGGTTTTGTCTTTCGTCTCTGCTCCCGCAAAGCCTAGACCTCAGCAGCTCAGTTGCTGTGGGAGAGCCCGAACCAAGGCACTAGGGCACTAGACTGCTAATCTGGGCACCCGGTGCGACCAGACGAGGCCTGGTACGTCCAAGCCAGGCTGGGAAGAAAGCCGAACTCTGAAGACTGGCACGGACCTCGACCTTGCGTTGAAAGATCTGGAGGCCGCTTGCTGAAAGAGGCGCCAGATTCAAGGTCAGGGGACAACCGGAGTCCTTCCTCACGAGCCCTTTCGAGTTGAGGGTTTCCGGGTTGAGGCTGGGGGGGGGGGGGGGGTGTCTTGCCTGTCCAAATGGCTTCTGCAAAGGTTCAGCTGCTTGGAAAGCGCCCAAACCAAGGCAGCATGCTGTTCTGGGCGTGCGATGCCACCAGAACCGCGAGGATGATGTAGAGAGATACACAAGGCAGGCATCCAAGGCCTGTGGAGATGCCGGGAAGTAAGAGCCGACGCCGAGACCCGGTCTAAGCCATGGAATGAAGGCTTGCCTTTCTTGTGGCTTATACCTCCCGCAACTGTCCGAACGGCGTGGAACTCTCTGAGCACTTGTATCATGCGCGCAGAACGCGTGCTGTGTGGCTGTTGACTTCGCCCCTTTCCCTCAAGCTCGAGCTGCACTTCAAGGCAAGGCACGGGACGTGACCTTCAACTCAGGGGCTGGCAGGAGCGAGCCCCACATGGGCTCGCAGGGCTGATGTCGCTGAAACTGTGGAGGCAAGAGCCTCAGGTCGGGTCTGAGTGCTTTGGGTTTGCAGTGACAAGGAATGCCTCCACGAAGGGATCCGTTCACATCCATGGACAGGCTTATACTTATACCCCTCCACCCCAACAGGCTCGACCTTGAACCCCAACAGGCTCAAAGGCGGCTTTAGGACTTTAGGTTTAGACCCGCTGCCTCAGAGTGGGAAGCCATGGATCCCCAACAGAAGCTGCTTGCAGGATCGCAAGGAGCTCGGTGGCTCCGCGACGCAAGCGCGAGCCTGCAAAGATGTTGGCTTTGCGGGTGCTGTTGGTTTCAGAAGACAGCTTTTCAAGCCGGCTGGATGGAACGCAAAGCATCAAGACTCTGCCGGCCTGCTTGTTAGCACTGGCTCAGGGCTGGAGGAGCCCGGGAGCACAAAGCAAAACCTCGCCAGGCATGGCCTTAAATTGAAATACCGATGAGGGCCAGGAGAGATGTCCGCACTCCTATCGCCTCACCCTTATGGAATAGCGGCTTACGGACACCGGCCCCTTCTTCCGGCTCAGCTCAGCATTTGGGCAGCATCAGGCCTTGACAGATCAGGAAGGGGCAAGGGCTCTGCAAGCTTCCATGCCGCCGAGCTGTGGGGGAAACGAGTGAAACCAAGCCTAGTCGCGCCTTCTTCTGCCCGCAAAGGCTGAGAGCACTGGCAGCCCCTGAGCCGGGTGTTGGTGCAGTCCGACTAGATCGAAGGAGTTGCGCTCAGTTCTCTGGAACCTCCGTGGAGTTCGAGAGCACAATTGAGGCGGGCCCTTGTTGTCCTCACCAGCTCAAAGCGGCGAGGGCCCACGCGCACGGCTAGGGCCCTGAGGCCTTCGAAGCTCCGACGCTCAACGAGCTGGGCGCGAGGCGCATTCCAGGCCCAAGAGCAAGAGGTCGGCATGAAAGACGAACTATGCCGAATCCAGGAGAGCCATACTGTATTACGGAAAACAAAAGAGTGTGTAACCATGCCGTCCAACGCCTCATAGGCACGTGTACATTCCTCGCCATCCGGTCGCCACCACTGCTCAAGACACCACCCCAGTGTCCGAGCAATGTTGATCCCATCAAGGAGAGGTGCACACGCAACCCGAAGGCGGGGAACACATGTTAGCTCACCCCATTCCGTCCAGTCCTGGATTGCCTGTGTGCATTGAGTTGGGACCAACCTCCCGTAAATCCTCGTCCGACTCCTCCGCATTGAGGACGTTGCTTCCGGCCTTCTCCTCGGTGTCGATCTCGACGCTGGGCTTTGGTATGCCAAATGGCTGCAGAGCCGCACGTCGGGCTAACTCGAGCTTGCCAGCTAATCGTATTATTTGCCTCCAAGAGAGAACGTTCGTCCCGAGCCCCCCGCCTTCGATCTGCGGCGGCGGCCGCACGAAAGCTCCGCCTTCTCGCGAAGTAGCAGGCTTGCACCTCTTGAGCACTGCAGGTGTTCATCGACTTCACCTTCGTCGTTCAGAACATCGCCTGGGAGCCGGCATCGACAAGGCCTTCAAACAAGCATTGGCACGCGGATTGCGCAGTTCGAAGAGGGCCGAAGTGCACACACGTTGTAGTTAATCCTACCACGGGATGTTTTTGGGATCTGCTTCCAGGCTGTTCCACTATTGGACCCTGCGGCCGGAGCTCACAGCGAAGGGGTTGGGCGGGTAGCAGCGCGCGGCGAGAGACGCCGACGTTTTCCTGGAGGCCAACCTGCAGACTGCGCTGCAGGGCTACATCTTCTTCCGCCAGGTGCAGGGCTGCGGCATTTCGTGTGACCTCAGCTCCAGTGCCTGTGCGCAGCGGCTGCAAGGCAGCTCCCTTCACAGGCTGTCTCTTGCCGCCCTGGGCTTCGGCCCTTGGAAAGGGGATGTCATTCCGCCCGCTCTGGTGCCCGTGCATCAGCATGCTCTGGGAGCTCAGGCCCCTGGAGAAAGAAAGACATATGCACGAAATTGCATTAGAGGCTTCGATTTGGTCGTTCAGCGATGCTGGTGGCGACAGGTGCAAGATGCGTGAGAGTCCTGTGTCGTCACGTCATGTTTCCTCTATGAGCAACTCCGGAACGTGCAGTTCATGGCCTGCAGGTGCATCAAACCAGTTTTGCCACGCACACAAGCTGCGCCGGAGTAGCTTTGCCATGAGCTGCAATAAGCTCGGCGTTAGCAGGCCCCGTCTTCAGGAGCGATGCTTGCTGCCGGGCGTGTCGCACGTCAGTGAGAGTATGCAGATATGATACAGCAGAGGGCAAAGCCCTGCCGTTTTCAAGCCGGGCCGGTGTCTCAGTCCGACAACACTGGCCAGCTTGTTTCATGAGCCACTGATGCTAGTGGTGACAAACACAGAGTGTATGAGAGGTTCTGTCTCCTCACGATATATTCTGAGCGGCAGTTCTGCATCCAGCAGTTCATGGCATGCAGGCACATCAGGCTAAGGCTAGGTAACTCGTTTGTCTAGACAAAGAAGGGCAAGCGACTGTCAGTAAACGGGCTACAGCTGGCTTTGCATGGGCTGCAATGAGCTCGGGGGCAGCTGGAGCAGCAATGCTCGCTGCCGGGCTTGTCGCACATCACCTAGTGAAAGCATACAGATATGACTCGGCTGAGGGCAAAGCTGGCATTTTCATGTTTATCTCTTGATCTGAGCTCCAGAGTGCTCCAGAAAAGCTCTCACTCTCGCAGGTTTCAACGCTTCAGACAGCAGAGCCAGGTCGGAACGCAGATCGCGAAGCGGGGCTGCAACCGGGCCGTAAGGTCCAGGGCCGGAGAGGCCTCTCGAGAGGCCGAAGCCACGGGAAGAATGAAAAGGAGAGACCAACGCTAAGGCTTTTACGGGGGTCTCAGAGCTCCAGGCTCGTTGCTGGGCTGAAGCGTCGCAAGCGAGCGCCGCAACACAGACATCGCGCGAAGAGCAGCTCTTCATCGAGAGAACCTCGCAGTTCCAAGGAACATTGCTCCCCCCGTGGCCCTCTTGTCAAAGGTCTGCGCCTCACCCTGCTCCGCACTGGACTCTGCCAATTCTTGCATGTGTGGCTCTTGGTGGGTCTCTTCGATGGCTGCAGTGTGAGAATCCGCCGTACCGAGAGGTCTTTCTTGGTCAGAGGCCAGATGTGGATGAGGCAGAGTGCCACAGCACAGCACGGACCTCCGGAAACCCCAACAAACATTACATGAGCGGACGTTGATGAACTTATCCACTGAGCCGCACTCAGGGGGTGTCCTGTGGACAGGATGCAGGGCAGCGCTGACCCCTGCAGTCCTTATTGCAACGGTCGTTCAAAGAGTACGATGTCCCTCTTGAAATGTCACATCGTCTGTTTCCTCCGGACCGCTCAGGCCGGCTTATGGTGGCTGCAGGCAGCGTGACGAGAAAACTAGCAGGCGGGATTCGCTAGTTTGCGGTGACAGCCGCAAAGTGCAAGAAATATCCTGGCTCGTCACTTTTTTCTTGTTCAGCATTGCGTGGTCAGACTTGCAGCACCGCCTGCTACGGGCAATCCTCATATCCACGGGCTGCGTTTTGCTGGTGGTCTGACTCTATGACTTGAGCTTCTGAACAATGGAGTTGCCGGTGCACGGCTCGAGGCAGCTCAGACTGCCCGACTCGGCGTCGTAAGGCGAAGCTTTATTTCAAAATGGCAACCGGCCAGCCGCTCAAGAAGCAGCTGACGCAATAAAAAGCAGCGGCTCTTCAAGGACGGAACCGAGATATCGCAGACTCTCAGCTCTAAGCCCTAAAGCCTCGACGAGCTGTCTTCATCTCCCATCCCACAAGCTCCGAAGGAGCAACTGTCAGCCGAAGTCGTCGCCCTCGCTCTTCACTTTGGAAGGCATGGAAGGCCTTCGCAGGCCGAGCCCCAAGTTTAAAAACCCTCCAGAGCCCGATTTGGGATTTCGACGCTCACACGTCTTGAGTTTGGGGTCCCAAGTTTTCGCAAGACTCACAGAAGCCGGTTTCAGGGTTTGATTACAGGATTTCGGGCCACCGAAGAGCCGCGAAAGACGACACCATAACTTGCTGCCTAACCCTTAAGCGCCGACCCAGATGGCGACATCTGGGAAGCGGCACATACTTCCGGAAGCCGGGTTTAAGGTACTGAACATGCACAGCCCACGCTTCTTTGGATCCGGTGCGAAGACTGCAGCATGGGTCCGGTGCACACAGGGCCATGAGGGCGGGAAAGGTTGGCCCCAGGTGAACCAAAAAGTTGCGCCGAGACCATTTCAAAACATCACATCATTGGCTTCCGGGAAACCGATACGGCTGACCCGATTTCGGGTTATCAAACAAAATCTCTGGGCGCAGGCTGGGGTGTCATGGAGAGACGCAAAGCAATGACTTAGCCGCTTAGGCACTACACTCGCGGCCGCTTCCAAAGGAGAGGCTCTGTTACAGCTCATGCGGACATTCAAGGTTGGATCTGCTGGTGGAAATCCTCTCTCAATCGAAGGGGCCCGGGCCCTCCTGAGCGCGGATCCCGGTACCTTTCGAGGCATCTTCCGGAGCGCTCCTACGGAGGAACTTTTCAGAGGCAGGGCCTCTTCTTTACAACAGCTCGCTCGATGTAGGAATGTCGATGACTCCGATTTAAAAAGGATGCTTTTGTGGAATCCGCCGCCCTAGCTGCATTCGGCCCCGAATCGGAATGCAGACCGACGGCTCCCCTCCTACTCCCTTGACTCAGATCGGATACTCCTTCATACAGGGCATATTCCTTCATACAGGGCCAAGGACTTGGGCCGCTACAAGCCCATGCTCCTTGGCCCATCCAACCGACCCGAGAATTCAAGAGCACTCGAGAGCTTCGAGTAGCTGGCGTCTCAACCACCAACCTTTCCGACCCTGGGCCATGCTGAGTTCTGAGTTTTGGGGCACCTGGTTCACAAGATTTTAGAAGACCTCGATGCCCAAGCTTGAGGAAGGTCGAGCACAAAGGGCGCTTGAACCTCACCGTGACCGCGGCAAGAGAGTGGGCAACAGTCTCCCCTTGAGAAGATGACTTTCCAAAACCTGCCATCTTCACGGGGCCTGCAATCTCCAGTGAAGGAGCTTTCCCAAGAGGCACCCAGCTTCAGGCCCTCCTCGCAACTCCGACCCGCTTCGCCAGAGCTGCAGAAACTCCTGGACAAACCACCCGCTTTTCTGACTGTTTGATTCAAGGCTTCGGGCTTTTTTTGGAACCAGGGCAGTGGGGTTAGGATCCTTTTTTGTTTGAAGTGGGAGGGCAGCGACTTTGCGCAAGCATGAAGATTGGCGTTGCTTGTCCCTGGGCGAGAATGCTGAAGAGCTGATGCTGTAAGTTCCATCCACTTGAGTCACCCCCCAACATATTGAAACATAGAACATGACGTCCTCCTCTAACTCCCTCTCATGTACCCAAGCAGACGCAGTGACACGAACAAGCTATGAGGAGCTCCAATTCTGCTGCCAGTTGAGGCCCATTGTTGCAGTGTAGATCCCACTCAGCGAAGGAGCACCTAGCAGCTTTAGAATTCCAAGCCGCGCAAACCCAAGTTCCATGCCTAAATCAAAGGATAAAAGGAGGGACCCATGTAATCTATCCAAAGGGTAAAAGGAGGGACCCTTCATAAGGACCCCTATATATACCCTTAATATAGCTATTATATACCCATTATCCCCGTCAAGGGTCCCTCCTTTTCCCCTTTGATCAAAACATCCTTTCCACCCCGACCGTAAGACCTGTCGTGGCTGGCACCCCCTTATTCCCCCTGATTAAAAGCATGATCTCCCAAACCCGGAGAACAAACCTCATAAGCCCCCTCCTTTAAACCCTTTTTGTCACTGGACTCAAGTCTAGCCAAAACCCTAAACCAAAACCTCATGAGCCACTTGCCGAGCCTGGGAGGATAGCACCAGGAAAGGCACAGCTTCCTCTGAAGCAGCAGTCCGCACATGGGCCTGGCTTGGATCAGGGCTTGTTGTGGTATGAGGGTTCAGGGTTTACAGGGCGTGGAGTTGTAGGATCAGGCATTTGGGTCTTAAGGTTCTGGGTGCATGGGGTTTAGGATTTTCTAAATATTAAAGCTGAGACAGCTCTTTACTTAGCGATGTAGAATGAAGCCGCTTTGATCCCGCCTTTGCAAAGCAGACTCCAATCTCACCATGGCGACAGGTGAGGAGGGTTTGTTAAAACCCTTTGTAACCTCTCTCTAAGAGGTCTGTCCTAAACCCTGAAGAGGGTTGGCTATGACCCTGTCTGTTTGTTCCCAATTGTCGAAGGGCGAGCCAAACACTCAAGTGCATGCTTGCATGCGGATATAGATGCATGTGTGTATATATATATATATGAGGACAAACCCTACTTCTCTCTGCATGTGCACGTAGGGAATCTCGACGTTCGCATAACGAGGTTCAAAGCACCGGACCGGGCTGCGAAGGCCGGAAAAGAGGCGATGATCTCTGATCTTAGAGTGCAGGGTCTTAAGCTGTTAAAAAGATTTTACACGTGTTCTCTACAAGCTCTAAGAGGGTTCTATCCGGATTCTATAAATGCTCGGGTTCTAGAAAGGTTCCAAGATGGTTGAAGCGAATGCTCCAGACCTCTGATTGGAGTCAAGGGCACTTGTATAAATCTCTTACATTCTATTTCTTTGTATTCTTTTGATATGAATGATACGGACCGTATAAGAAATGTACACGTTATATTAAAGATTCGACCCAGCGACTTGGATATTTAGACCTGAGCGTGTTGCGGAAAGGTATACCATTTGGGATAGGGGGCAAGACGAACATCGGGGGTCATATAAATGCATATAACTATTCCTCCCCAATCCTTTGCGATCCTTGAAAGCATGTGCCATCTTCCATATACTATACTCATATATACTCATAGAACTTATACAGTATCATCTCTATCGAGAAAACCAAGGAATGTAAAACAATACTAGACTTTTGACAGCGTGCGAAACCGCTCCCACAGGAGCGAATCTTCATTGCGGCCTCTGAAGGGCCGGTCCATTCGCATCAAAATGTCTGCAAAAGGAAGACCGGTTTAGGGGTTTAGGGTTTACGCTCTCGCAACTCGGACATGTCCAGACGAGGTTCGTAGATAGCAGGTCGGTTGTGCTGTAGGGGTTTAGGGTTTAGGGTGGCAGCTGCAGTCGACGGCTTGATGTTGAAGGCGAGCTGCTGCAACCCTCACCTCCTGAGACCGGTGGGAACCGAGCCGTGTAAAACGGAATCACAAAACACGGCACCATGTTGCCGACGATTCCCATCTGTGTCAGGTGCGCATTATTTCATGTCTCTGAAACCGAAACTCTCCGGAACTTGCCGTCCCATCCCTTCGACAATCAGGGGCGACTCTGTGGCTAGCTTGGGACAGTGTCACAAGAACGTCTGAAGCTGTGGATCTGCATGTAGTCCCTGGCTGACACCCTGGCCGGAGACCAGCCAACTCGCATCAAGCATGAGGGGCGAAAGCAGCCGAGACTAAATAAGGACCAAGTGCCGGCGATCTCGCTAGCTGGCAGGAAATGGTCACAGCACGTGAGGCTAACGGTCTGAGACAAAGAAGCACGTTGAACAAGTGCGCCAAGAGGCTTTTCCGTGGGTGATGCCTACGCAGCAGATTTGCATGTTGCTTGCTGCAACAAGACGTTGAGGGTTGATCGGTCCTGAATGCACAAGTTTCTCACATGGCCCGGGGGGGTCCCCGCCTGCACAGCTATGCAATTACGCCTTCGGTGCGAACCTCGGCACAAAAGTGACGAACTGCTAGCGGACAGCGGCATCCTCGACCATGTCTGCGGCTCTGGACATTCGCACGGGACCAGGGGAGTCGTACACGCAGGCCTGGCAAGCCTTACACATGGCGTCTTGCCTTAGGGGCTGACATGAACCAAACCTTGCACAAGGCCGTCTTGAGACCTCGCTGTGCGCTCCACCAGTATCGTCACCGGAATCGAAACTCTCAGGCACTCGACGTCTCGTCCCTTCGCCAAGCAGAGGCGACTCTGCGGCTAGCTGGGGACAGTGTCACCAGAACGTTTGAAGCTGTGGAACTGCATGCCCCTGGCTGACACAAGTGTAGCAACCTTACGAACAAGCGCACGTGACACTTCCTCTGCACTGGCCGGAGACCCGCCAACTCCCATCAAGCATGAGGGGCGAAAGCAGCCCTGACTAAATCAAGACCAAACGCCTGCTATCTCGCTGGGTAGCAGGCATTGGCCACAGCACACGAGGCTAACGGCCTGAGACAACGAAGCACGTTGAACAAGTGCGCCAAGAAGCTTTCCCCTTGGCGATGCCGCCGAAGCTACGCATCAGGCCTTCGGTGCGAACTTCGGCACAAAAGGACAGAGGCATCCTCGACCATGTCTGCTGCTCTGGACATGCGCACAGGACCAAGAGAGTCGTGCGGGCACTTCTTACACGTGGAGCCTTGCCTTGTATGCAATATCCGGGGTGACAGCATGAACCAAGTTGAAGCACCAGGCCGTCTTAGGCTGTGGCTGCGCATGGCTGCGCTCTCTATCAGTGTCGGCTCACTATTACCTCCCAAGTTGACCATTTTGGCATCGTTGTCCTGCAACTCAACCTACCAAAATCCGGGCGGCACCGGGGCATGCCCTTCAGGACCCGGTTCATACGACAGGTGCAAGAGCAAGCGTTCGACAGACAAGAAGGAGAAAGCCGGACATCTTCGCTCGGGGTTGAAAAGCGAAGAAAAGACATTGAACCTGGTACGACTTGTGTTGTCTGCCACCGCCAGACAGTTCCACGTATCGAACTGCAGCAAGGAACTTGCACTTCTTCCGCAGCTTTTCAGTTCTTTGAACCATTTGAAGTTGCTGGCATACCGATGCCGAGTGCGCTTTCATGAAACTCCATTGTTTTGAGCTCAACTAACAGAGTACACGACAAGCGACAGTGGAGGGTAGCTCCTCGCCGTACGGGCCGTGAGAATCTGTCAGCTGGCAGTCCATGTCCGCTATGTTGCATTGCCCTCTTTGCAGCTGCAGCGACCCGACTTACCCGACTGAAATGGGTCGTCTAGGATGCCACGACTGCCATCAAGTGAGAGCTTTGATCCTGTGCGCCGAAGACCAGGTACGCTCTAGCTTGATGGGCGTAACATGGCAGGTGCATCAAGGGATTTCTCTGTGCTCCGAGTTGAAGTGAACAGAGCACAGAAGCGAGAGTTGGGGGCAGCTCCTCGCAGTGCAGGCCATGAGCAACTGCCAGCTGGAAATCCATGGCGGCTACAATATGCTCTTCGCTGCGACCGGCTGGATTATGTCGTCTAGGATGGCGCGACTGCTAAGAAGTGGCTGCTTCGATCCTGTGAATCGAAGATCGGACAGGCTCTAGCTTGGTGGGAATAGCATAGCAAGCTTATCGAGGCATTGTGCACACACACACACACACTGCTGATTGGTGTGCTATGTGCCTGGCCCCCCAGCTGAGGCTTGCAAGATCTTGCAAGCGTGCACTATGCATCAGGTAGAACTTGAGAAGCCTTCCAGCCCAGTGATACAAGCGAGGAGGTGCGGCAAAGCAGTGGGAATGGCCAAGACAGTCTTGGCGGCGCAGCTGCGACTTCAACATCGGGTCCACCCCGGGACAGATCTGGCGAGGTAGGTGCTGGCGTGGCAAACGAACATGAACTCTCGTGAAAGTTGCAGGTTCTATGTGTCAAAGACTGTGCACAGGTCAGTCGGCGTGGCCTCGGCCGATTGTTGTGCTATGTGCCTGGCCCCCCAGCTGAGGCTTGCAAGCGTGCACTATGCATCAAGTAGAACTTGAGAAGCCTTCCAGCCCAGTGATACAAGCAAAGAGGTGCGGCAAAGCGGTGGGAATGGCCAAGACAGTCTTGGCGGCGCAGCTGCGACTTCAACATCGGGTCCACCCCGGGACAGACCTGGCGAGGTTGGTGCTGGCAGGAATTTGACGGCTGAAGCAGCGCCTCAAGCGAACATGAACTCTCGTGAAAGTTGCAGGCTCTATGCGTGTCATTTGTGTCAAAATCTGACGGATCCAATCTGCGGTGCTGTCTCCTTTGGTGGAGTATGCCTGGCACATGAAGACAACAAGTGAACCACGCATGTCAGGCACATACAAAAGTACGTTCTCCACGAGTTGAAGCAATGGGACTCAAACGTGAAAGCTCTGCTGCTGTAGCTTTGCTACTCTTCGGTTTATGCACTGGACCCACACCAATTCCCAGCCGAGCATGACATCTGCATGCCTGCTACAACGGTCTCATAGAACCTCTGTATCCTTTGTAGAGCCGACCTACAGTTGGGATATCTTGGGACCCTAAATTATCGGAGATTCAAGGTAGTGGCTTGGGCTCAACTCTGCCTCAGCCGCTGCCCTGGCAAGGAAAAGGAATCTCATCAACTCAAGCACGCAAGCGCACGACCTGTGCTCCGGATGCGCAGACACTAGTGGTTGAGGCGGGTACTGGGCGGGATCCAGCCGCACTCGTCATCAGCAGTGCGACCTTGCTTCGTCAACGATGAAGCGGAAGTTGCTAGAAGCACCTGGACATGCTCGTCAGCGTCAAGCAGCACCTGCCTTCACACGAACCCCAAGTCCCCCGCAAGTCGCTTGCAAAGCCGCTGCTCTTGCTGCAGAAGCCGCAAGTAGGACCGCCAGCAGCTGCACGAAGTCATGCAGACACCTCAGATCCTGCAGGTGCCCGGCAGACTCGAGGGCTGATCTGCGGACCTTGCTGTCTGAACTGTTTTGGGTTCCGAGTCCAAGGTAGGCAGGCTTTTGGTTCCGTCGCCCGGTACTTGAGACATGGAAAGACCCCTTGGCGCTGGGACGGAACATGAGGGAGACGGCTGAAATGCCAGGTTCAGCAACGAGCTGTTGCCATCGCGCCTCCCTGCTCCACTTTCTCTGCACTCGTCCACGGCCACCGAGCTGTTACTGACAACAAAGGTGATTCTAAACCGTGCCCTTGAAGAGTGGGCGCAAACCTCAAAGGCCTTTTTGAGACTGAAGCTGCCATCTCTGGAGCAAGAGCGCCATTGATCGCGTGCCTTCGAACAGGACCTGCCGTCGAAGGTGGGGACTTGGCAAGTGTTCTGCTGACGCCTCCCGAGCCTACAGCTTTAGAGTTTGGCCGATTGAGGCTCAGGGTTAGGGCGGTTAAGGCCCTGAGCCCGAAGAAAGGTGGAACCAAAGACGGATCAGGTCTCCGCAAGCTTTTGTGCCTGCCTCCGGCAAGGTCTCAGGGCCTTGACGAAGCTTGGATACGCTTAGCGACCTCCCGGCGTCTTAAAGCCATGTCCCAGGCGTTCGAGAGGCGCTAAGCATGGAGGCAACCTGTGCTGTGCATTATCCTTGAGTATGTCTTAAGATCGCCTGGCGCGAGAAGGGGAGCTGTCAGCCACCTCGCCAGCCTCACATGTCTGATCGCGCTTAAGCACCGCTGTGCGAACTGTACTATGTAGCACAGCAAAATCCTCACATGGCTTTTCAGTTTCACCGATACGGCGCACTGCCAGGACCACACATGCTGGTCTCAGCGTAACTGCGCCTCCACAAAACCCCAGACCCCCATCATAGAGCCGGCAAAACCCCAGACCCTGCTAGTCTGAAGAGCCCTGCAGAAGCTCTCCCTCCCTTCCAACCTTCCCAGCTTTTTCCGAGCTCCGCCCACTATGTGCAGTTCATGCTGCGCTCGGCCAGTGGGACGACCCTGAAGAGATCGCAGGGCGTATGGCGCGCTTAGGGGTTGCGGCTGTGCGTACCGAAGGGTGGATTCGCGCGCAGGGGTTGAGGAATCGGATGAAAGGCCTGAGGAGTTGGCAGGGCTGGAGATGGGAGGCAGACATCCAAGGACGTTGACCAGCAAAGGACGCCCTTGCGAGACACGGAAAGCTCTGTAATGCGCCTTAAGGCTCAAGCTTGGGATCTGGATGCTGCTCCGAGAATTGAGCTGGACATCGGCTGAGGCAGTGGTCACTGTGGTTCACCCTAAACTTTGAACCCTCAAGCACAGAATGCACAGATGGACATTGATGACGGATGGCATCCTGCCTGGAGCCTTTCATGAGGGACTCATAGCAGCAGCAAGGGCGCTTCCTCTACGAAAAAAGCAACGAAACGCCGGCCGTGCCATCAGCATCGGGCAAAAAGGAAATATGGCCGGACGCTGTGTGGTGCGTCATGGTTTCACGAGTCTCATGGCTTCGTTACCGTCGATACAAGTCGCCTATGCACCTGAAACTGCTGCGCTACTGGAGACTATGCCCTTCTGCGAATGCAAAGAGGACAAAAGACTGTCACCTCCACGTGCTTCTACAGACCGTCACTTGCAAGAGTGTCTCCTTTTTGGGACGCAATCCCAAGACACAATTCCCTTCAACCATTTGCTCTTTGAGGATGCGATTCTGTGGGATGGATGCGTGATCCCCTGTCCTTCCATCACGGCAACATGAGGGAATTGAAGCATTGGGATCTTATGCCCCAGGGTGACTGACGACCTGCAACCTACCCGGCTCTAAGCCACAACTGCAGTGAAGCTGTGCAGCACAGCAGCAACAGCAGCACGGGCGCTTTCCTCCACGAAAAAGGCCACGAAATGCCGGCCGTGCCATCAGGACGCTGCTTTCGTGATCCCAAGCAAAAGCGCTGCCCTCGCCCTCCATCATCAACACAGGAATTTGAGACCATTCGACGGTGCCTGTGCCTGATCCAGGCACACAGGGAATACGGCCCGACGCTGTGTGGTGCTTCATGGTTTCATGAGATTCATGGCTTCGTTACCGTCGATACAAGTCGACTATGCACCTGAAACTGCTGCGCTACTGGAGACTAGGCCCTTCTGCGAATGCAAAGTGGACAAAAGACTGTCACCTCCACGCGCTTCTACAGACCGTCACTTGCAAGAGTGTCTCCTTTTTGGGACGCAATCCCAAGACACAATTCCCTTCAACCATTGCTCTTTGAGGATGCGATTCTGTGGGATGGATGCTTGATCCCCTGTCCTTCCATCACGGCAACATGAGGGAATTGAAGCATTGGAATCTTATGCCCCAGGGTGACTGACGACCTGCAACCTGCCCGGCTCTAAGCCACAACTCCAGCGAAGCTGTGCAGCACAGAAGCAGCAGCAGCACGGGCGCTTTCCTCTAGGAAAAATGCAACGAAACGCCGGCCGTGCCATCAGGACGCTGCTTTCGTGATCCCAAGCAAAAGCGCTGCCCTCGCCCTCCATCATCAACACAGGAATATGGGGCCATTCGGCGGTGCCTGTGCCTGGATCAGGCAAACAGGGAATACGGGCCGACGCTGTGTGGTGCTTCATGGTTTCATGGCTTCGTTACCGTCGATACAAGTCGCCTGTGCACCTGAAACGCCTCTGGAGACCATACCCAGGATTCCATCACGGCAACATGCGGGAATTGAAACGTTGGAATCCTTTGCCTCATAGTGCTGGATGACCAAAACCCTACCCTGCTCCATGGCACATGCAAGCGTTTCAGGCCTTTTGACGACATCCGTTTGGCGCTTCGTGGATTCGTCAAAACTGATAGACACCGCCTCTGCGCCCGGAACCCCTGCACCGCTGGAGACTGGGCCTTCTGCGAGGGAGAAACGAGGGACAAGGGACCGTCACTTGGGAAAGCGTCAGTCCCTGATGAAGAGCATTACCGTCCCTCTTGCAGGCCACTGGCCAAGCACCTGAGCCCCCCTGGACAGGTTGCAGAGCCCGGGCTAACGGAGAAATGTGCAAAACACAGAGTCCAAGGACTTGGATGCCGACGTTGTCCAAAGCCCAGATTCTGGATGTCTAGAGCGACGATTCTCCAACCTCCCAGAACTTCTTTCAGACTCAGCAAGTGGGTTTCGTGGCCCGGCATGGGAAACCTCGTCGGAACCCAAGTTCTGTGTAGACAGACTACCTCCGGCCGCGCTCTGCCCGTGTCTGGTCGCTGGCCGAGAAAGGCTGAAGGTCTTGTGGGAAAACTGACGAGGAAGCTGGGCTGTGGCAAACACTTTTGGCCGTCAATGACGGCAACATTTACGGGCTTCGACCTGTGGTGACTGGAGCAAGGCGACTTGCGCTTCAATGCAGGTGCAGGTCGCGGCTTCTCAACAGCGGTCCCGGCCGTGGCTGTTGGATACCACGAACGGCTTGCAGCTTTCTGCCAGGGTTGGGAAGGAAGGAACGGCTTGGGCTTAGGAAAGGTTTTAGGGATCTGAACTGCAAGTCCGGGCACTGAACGACAATTTGGGCAGTGCAGCCTTGAAGAGGGGCGTCGAAAGATGCAAAGCAGAAGCTCCAAGCGAAGTTGCAGCGGCCATCAGCCGGAGGCCAACACTCCAACACCGCAGATTCCTGGCAGGTTCACAGGAAGAAGCAGACGATGCCGATGCTACGTGGAGCTGCATGAGAAGCAACCCGAACCCAGCCAGACTCGCATCACTTGCAGGCCACTGTCGTGGTCTACCGTGGCGCGAACACCTGCCCCCACAGCACACCGGTGACACAACGCGTGGGAGGAGTCTCGGCTGGACGGCTCAGAAAGTTGAGCCTGACAACCCCGAACAGCACCCTTCCTACGCGGTGCGTGCACCTGGAGGGATAGACCGGAATGCCGGCAGCGCACAGCCTCCAAGCTTCATTTGGCCCAAGGCCCAACATTCAGGTGTCCATAGGGACGTGCTATGCAGTCCAGTACTTGAACTTGGAGGGCACTGCACATGCTCGTCTGCTGGCGCAACTGGGCAGGGGATACTCGGCTCATTTTGCAAAACGGCTTCTCGACGGCTGATACATTCCATGAGCGGGCTGGGTTGACGGTGACATTGGCCGGGTCCTTCTCGCTTCCCGAGCTGCCGTTGGGGGCTCCATGCCCACCACATTGTCACATGTGCCACCGCAAGCATGAAGGCAGGTCTCACTCAGGAGGCTTAGCCCTCCACCGTTGCAATCATGTCCCTGGGAACCCCCTAACAGGATAGCAATCATTTTACATCCAACGTGTTACTTTGGAACTCGACCCCTGTGAGTGAGCCTTTGCAATCATTTTAGAAGGGCTGGAAATCATCGTGGCATCTCGCAGTCATTTAGCACCCTACTCCGCTTGCAATCCTTTCCTAGGAAGCGTGCATCACCAAGAAGCTGTTGTCATGGCCTGCAGGAGGGGCGCTACACGTTGTGCAGAAGGAGAAGCCGTGGTGACGCAGTGCACAGGCAAAGGACCCTGAAGCAACCCGAACCCATTCAACCGGACTCGCATCACTTGCAGGCCGCTGTCGTGGTCTACCGTGGCGAGAACACCTGCCCCCACAGCACACCGGCGACGCAACGCATGGGAGGAGTCTCGGCTGTACGGCTCAGAAAGTTGAGCATGACAACCCCGAGCAGCACCCTTCCTGCGGGGCGCGTGCACCGGGAGGGTTAGACCGGAATGCCAGCAGCGCACAGCCTCCAAGCTTCATTTGGCCCAAGGCCCAACATTCGGGTGTCCATAGGGACGTGCTATGCAGTCCAGTACTTGGACCTGGAGGGCACGGCACTTGCTCGTCTGCTGGCGCGATTGGGCAGGGGATACTCGGCTCATTTTGCAAAACGGCTTCTCGATGGCTGATACATTCCATGAGCGGGCTAGGTTGATGGTGACATTGGCCGGGTCCTTCTCGCTTCCCAAGCTGCCGTTGGGGGCTCGATGCTTGCCACGTTGTCACACGTGCCACCGCAAGCATGAAGGCAAAAAACGCATCCTGTGACTTCCCGGACACGACGAAATCCACCTTGACAGGCGTGCATCACCAATAGGCTGTTGTCATGGTCCGGGACGCTGCACGTCCTGCAGAAAGAGAGGCCCTGATGACGCAATGCATAGGAAAGGAACCCTTGACTTATTTTCGAAAACGGCATCTCATTTGCTGATTCATTCCATGAGCCCGCCAGCTTGAGAGCCGTGTTGGGAGGTTCTTTTCGTTTCCCAACCTGCTGTTGATGCAGCGATGCTTGCCAAGGGTTTTGCACCTGCCAGGGACAAAAGGATGCAAACGAGAGACTGCAAGCCATGATCGTTTATGTCTCAGGCTCAACCGTGCACCTGCCTGGACACAATCTACTGCTTGAGCTGGCAGATTGCGAGGTGCTGAGTGGAAGATCTCGACTTCCGACAGGTGCCCGACAGTCAGGCTCAAGTAACCTCCGTCTTCCCGACGCAGCGGCGAGTGCTGCAGTGCCAGAATGTGTCAAATCTTGAATGAAGCAGAAGAAACCTAGCCTTAATTTAACACGCTCGAGCACGTTCGAGACGACCGAACCCACCCGGCCAGCCGTGCATCAGCAGGCCGCTGTCATGGTCTTCAGAGGGAACGATACCCCGTGTCTTGGAGGAGTTGGTGACAGGACTTCTTGCATCCTCCACCAAACCAGCTGCGACAATGCTTGGCTCGCAAGCGGCAAAGCTGCGAGCACTCCGTAAGCTGCGAGCAGCCCAAACATCTAGACTTTCGAATTTAGGGCTTTCGGGTCTTGCTGTTTAGGGTTTAAGGTTCAAGCAATGGGGCGAGCCTGACCAGACTGCCTGCAGCAACTTCTCAAGCTCCCTACAGCTTCGAACCCAGGGACCGAATCTGCAGCGTGCAAGAGTGCGTCGCTTTCTGGTGTACGTCCACGGCCAGCTTTGAAGCCAAAACGCGGCATGGACCCCATCGAAGAAGGGAAGCAGACCTCCGCAGGCACCAAGGTAGGATCGCCCCGAGCCCTGAATGCTGTATTGAGGGCACCGGACAGAATGGATTACTGCATAGACTGAATAGAGCTGCCGCCTCTTTGCGAGTCACAAAGAATCGAGGAGCTATGCGTTGCGGCGCTGGAGGCCTGCCGGACACTGCGAACCGGACCTCGAGAACAAGGGGCTCGTCCAGCTCACGTCGGTGTCGTCCCGTGGCAAACGCAGTGACAATCTTCCGAAGTGCCCCGCTGCATGTCCCACCGCTTGCGCCTGCCCCACCTCCTCGGTCGCCTGTGGCCTCAAGCTAACCAAGGAGACACCTGATGCAAACAAGCAGTTGGTTGGAAGGTGAATCGGTCTCCGAAAAGTTGAAAACTTCTGCAATCTCGCAGTCCTGCTCATCTTGCCCGAACCCGCAGGGCAACTCGGAACGGCTAAGGGCAGGAGTTGCACACTGATCGACAGGAGGCTCGCATCGGTCAGGAGCCTTCGCAGAAGTTCAACCTAATGCCCAACTTCGCAAAAGATGGCGGGCCCTGCACGGCAGTGACAGCCGCACGCGCTCCAGCTGGAGATCGCGGCTTCGGCACAGCGCCGAGCGAAAACCTTCTCGTCGCAGAGGCCACGCACTTGAGCTCGTAGGCCAGCAACGCGGCGTGGGCAGCTGCACAGCTGTCAGGCAGCGGCACGTAGAGAAGTCGGGAGCGACCTTTGAGGCGTTTATGCAACCAGTAGGCCGGCGAGCGATGATTCATTCCATGAGCCCGCCAGCTTGAGAGCCGTGTTGGGAGGTTCTTTTCGTTTCCCAACCTGCTGTTGATGCAGCGATGCTTGCCAAGGGTTTTGCACCTGCCAGGGACAAAAGGATGCAAAAACGAGAGACTGCAAGCCATGATCGTTTATGTCTCAGGCTCAACCGTGCACCTGCCTGGACACAATCTACTGCTTGAGCTGGCAGATTGCGAGGTGCTGAGTGGAAGATCTCGACTTCCGACAGGTGCCCGACAGTCAGGCTCAAGTAACCTCCGTCTTCCCGACGCAGCGGCGAGTGCTGCAGTGCCAGAATGTGTCAAATCTTGAATGAAGCAGAAGAAACCTAGCCTTAATTTAACACGCTCGAGCACGTTCGAGACGACCGAACCCACCCGGCCAGCCGTGCATCAGCAGGCCGCTGTCATGGTCTTCAGAGGGAACGATACCCCGTGTCTTGGAGGAGTTGGTGACAGGACTTCTTGCATCCTCCACCAAACCAGCTGCGACAATGCTTGGCTGGCAAGCGGCAAAGCTGCGAGCACTCCGTTCCCCACCTCCAGCTTTCAGAGCAACGTTAGAAGCAAAGCTGCGAGCAGCCTCAAAATCTAGGATTTCGGATTTAGGGTCGCCAGACGAGGTCTCCGTGTTCGGGTGCAGAACAACTCTACTACTACTCTACAACGCCTCTACTAGGGGTTTACGGTTCAAGCAATGGGGCGAGCCTGACCAGACTGCCTGCAAGCTCCCTACAGCTTCGAACCCAGGGACCGAATCTGCAGCGTGCAAGAGTGCATCGCTTTCTGGTGTACGGCCACAAGCAGCTTTGAAGCCAAAACACGGCATGGGCCGGCCCGAAGAAGGGAAGAAGGCCTCCACACGCACCAAGGTAGGCACCAAGGTCGGATCGCCCCGAGCCCCGAATGCTGTATGGAGGGCACCGGACAGAATGGATTACCGAATGCAGCTGCCGCCGCTTTGCGATTCACGAAGAATCGAGGAGCTATGCGTTGCGGCGCTGGAGGTCTGCCGGACACTGCGAAGCGGATCTAGAGACCAAGGAGCTCGTCCAGCTCACGTCAGTGTCGTCCCCCGGCAGCCGGAGTGTCAATCTTCCAAGGTGCCCCGCCGCATGTCCCATCGCTTGCGGTGCCTCCTGCCCTGCCTGCTCGGTAGCCTGTGGCCTCAAGCTGCGGCAGAGACCTGAATGCCTCCAAGGCCTACGCTCAGGTGCCAGCCGGCATGGCATATGGACACGTTCCTGTCAGACGTATGGCCCTGCACCGGAAAGAACTCACATGGCACCTAAGGGCGCAAGGGCGTCAACTCAACGCACGGCCTGGGTTTTTGGAAGCGGCGCCATCTCGAAAGTAAAAGGCAAATTTCAAACAAGCTTCGAAGCAGACCCTGGGATTCTATCAAGGATCACGTGGACGTCTCATCCTGTTCAACAGAATCTGACAGGTTTGATGGAGTGGCAGAAGAAAGAAGGCAGCGGCTGGACCAACTTGACGACATGCCGAAGCTACCACAGCTACGGCTAGCTGGCCTGAGCTCTGCGAGCACCACGTATGGCGTCGCTAGGAGCGGCTGGCACAGGGTGTCAGGGAGGCAGAATCTTCCTTTCAGCGCTGCTAATGAGAACTCCTCGACGAGCCACCGGTGATGCTTCAAACATCCTGAACACTTGTGCAGGCTGCAGGCAGGCGCCCTTCCTCCGACACCCCACGATACAAACACTGGCTCGCAGGGGCGTAGAACTCCGACGCAAGGAAAGTTGAGGACCTCTGCAAATCCTGGCTTTTTGCACCTGCAAGCCAGGCATGCGGAGCCCGGCACACGGCCCAACTATGCTGTCTCAGCTGTCTCGATGGAGCCACGTGTTCTGCCACGCGGCGCAGCTGAGGACAGCAGCTGCACGCTGGTCGACAGGAGGCCCGCATCGATCATGAGGTCAGCGACAGGTTCATCGCCAACCTGGCAAAAGAATCGCGGGCCCTGCATGGGTTCAGGGAGAGGAAGGGCAGCACAGAATGACAAGGCCGCAAGGGCAGCCGCGCGTGCTCCGAGTGGAGATCGCGGCTTCGGCACTGCGTTGAGCGAAAACCTTCTCTTTGCAGCAGGGGCCAAGAGCTTGAGCTCCGATGTCGGCACGGCGAGGCGAGCCGGCGGACAAGCGCCGAATAAGTCCGCTGCGCACTTAGCAGCAAAAGCCTTGGCCCCAAGCTTCTGCAGAAGTGTGGACGTGTATTGGGGCCGCCAGCAGCATCAATGCTTCTGGCATTCGTTGCCCTCAACAAGATAAAGTCCAAACTGTTGCGGCGGCTTGGAATATCTGAAAGCTTGAGGGCTTTGGGGAGCCAGCCGAAGACCAGCACGTCTCGGCGAGAGCATTATCATCAAAGCCCAAGTGCCGGCAGGCTAAGACCGTGGCTATGTGCTGTTGCGTTTTTCGTAAGGCGCCCTGCGAGGAACTTCTGAACTCCAACTTTGCCCCCTCACTCTTGGCACAAGAGTCGGAAGAAACCAAGAGCTGCTGAGTTCTGAAGGGTCGGAGGCGTATGAGCTGGATCATACCTGCTGACAGAGGCATCAGAGGCTGGTTAGACTGAACGGGCTATCTTCAAGGCGGATGTGTTGTTTCCTACAACTCAAGAAGACCTTCCGTCCTTAGGCACTCAAGTGCCCACGCCATTCACAGATGTCCACGGCTCGGCACTCAGCTCGCTGGCTTTGGGTCAGCGCCTGGCAGAGCACCGGGCTCGCATGCAGCACACGCATGGTGCCTCTTCTGCAAGCCTCGGGAGCGTTGACCAGTATGTGGACGACTGGCAATCATTCGGGCGACTAGACATAGCCGACGAGTGGCTGTCGGTGGACGCTGCTATATCTGCTATCTTCGCCGGTGGCAGCCCCTCCGCGGGCGACTGCAAAAGCCGCGCACGCTTGCTCTGCACTCCGGCCTACGCTGCCAGCATCGCACCCTCGTCTTCAGCCAAGGTGCTCGGCGTGCACACTGGAGGCGAGGACGCCTGCTTGGCGGACATGGACGAGCTCACACTGACTATGGCACAGGCGCGTGCTGCCGAAAGCTTACAGGACCCCGCGGGGGAGCTCACACCGAAACGGTGCTGCCTCAACAACTCTAAGGCCTCACCCCTTGCGCTGCGGTGACCGAGTGGATGCAGGCCGCCTGCTCCGCTTCGACGAAGGCATGGCGGCAGGATGGGCCTCTGCACTCGGTGACCACCTTCTTGACGATTGTTGGGCGCAGGCCACTCTCTCGGTTGACGCTGGCGGACTTGGTATGCGACAAGCGAACACCATCGCCATGCCGGCCTTCGTGGCTAGCCGAGTCGCGTCTCGCCCCATGGTTGCCGAGATGTGTCAGCACACTGCGGATGCTGCGGGCTCGTGCCCTGCCGCGCTCTCTTTGCAACCTACTACAGGGCCTCCCAGACGCCGTACATGATGAAGCTCGTCAACTCATGCCGACGCTGACCTGGCAACCTCCTTCGGGGATGCGAGCCCGTCGGCAGACTTATCGCAGTCCTGGGCACCACCCGCACTCCAGCATGGCACATGGTGCATGCCCTCTCCCTCCAGCAGCGGCTCACGCGACTCGCTGACGGTGTCTAAACTTCTGCAAAGGTTCAATGAGCGCTACCAGAACCGCGAGGCTATGATGTAGAGAGATACCTGGTATTTCACAACAAAAGGCAGGCATTGGCATCCAAGGCCTCCTCTGGAGACGTGGACGCGGGCCACTCACAGCTTCAGAACCTTCTCTTCGGGCAGACGGAAAGGGAGGCTGCCTGAAGCTCTTTAGGGTTTAGGGTTTAAGGTTTCCCTAAACCCTAAACCCTAAACCCTAAACCCTAAACCCTAAACCCTAACCCCTAAACCCTTAGGGTTCAGCAGCCATGGGAAATCCTACCCCCGGCCTCCGGAGTCTGACGCACCAAGAAGCATACCTCAAAACGGGCGCGCCAGCGGCCAGGGAGCCTTTTTTGGCCTTGCAAGGCCCGAGGGGACCGAGCAAAGGTCGAAAGGGCCTGTTACTGTTTTTGGCTCCTGGGGGGGGGGGGGGTGTTTTTTTTGTGTGGCTGCTTACAGGGGCTTTGGGACTATTGCACAACTCTCAGGAATTATCGGCACAGTCTTGGGAACTAAAGGCAGCCGTGTCCCTGAATAGTTGGAAACCGTTCCGAACTGTCAGAACCGTTTCGATGCGTCCTGGCACACCTCAAAACCCGAAGACGCCAAAGAGATCCTGAGATCCGAATTAAGGTTCTGATGGCCACTGCAGACAGGACACAAATCCCATTCTAAACAAACAAGAAGCTACTCTAAGGCGCGTTCGCTCTCGCAAGCGGATTCTGGAAAGCTGCATGATACTTTCAAACCCGCAGCATCGCAGGATTTGGTCAAGAATCTGCCGGGCACTCGGTAAGGAATGCGCAGACTCTGAGAGGTAGAAAACCCAGCTCCCGCCCCGTGGCACGAGCTCAAGCCCGTTGGGGCCATTTTGCTGCTCCAGGATTGGGGCTGTAAGTTTCGGGGTCTCGGGTCCTTTAAGATAGTCGCGCGGGTCTGCAGGGTTGTGCCAAAGTCTGACACCCTGCCAGCTTCAGCTTCGGATTGCAATGGATTAACGGAAGAGGCGCCAGATTCAAGGTCAGGGGACAACCGGAGTCCTTCCTCACGAGCCCTTTCGAGTTAAGGGTTTCCGGGTTGAGGGCTCGGCGGGTGTCTTACCTGTCCAAACGGCTTCTGCAATGGTTCAGCTGCTTTGAAAGCGCCCAAACCAAGGCAGCATGCTGTTCTGGGCACCCGATGCCACCAGAACCGCGAGGCTGTGATGTGGAGAGATACCTGGTATTTCATGCAAGGCAGGTATCCAAGGCCTGTGGAGATGCCGGGAAGTAAGAGCCGACGCCGAGACCCGGTCTAAGGCTTGCCTTTCTGGTGGCTTATACCTCCCGCAACTGTCCGAACGGCGTGGAACTCTCTGAGCAGTTGTATCTTCCGCGCAGAACGCGTGCTCTTCACATTAGGTTTCTGCGCGGGCTCTAGCCAGTGTGTGGCTGTTGACTTCGCCCCTTTCCCTCAAGCTCGAGCTGCACTTCAAGGTGAAGCACGGGACTTGGCCTTCAACTCAGGGGCGGGCAGGTGCGAGTCGCACATAGGCTCGCAGGGCTGATGTCGCTGAAACTGTGGAGGCAAGAGCCTCAGCCTGGGTCTGCGTGCTTTGGGATTGCAGTGACAAGGAATGCCTCCACGAAGGGATCCGTTCACATCCATGGACAGGCTTATACCCCTCCACCCCAACAGGCTCAACCTTGAACCCCAACAGGCTCAAAGGCGGCTTTAGGACTTTAGGTTTAGACCCGCTGCCTCAGAGTGGGAAGCCATGGATCCCCAACAGAAGCTGCTTGAAGGATCGCAAGGAGCTCGGTGGCTCCGCGACGCAAGCGCGAGCCTGCAAAGATGTTGGCTTTGGGGGTGCTGTTGGGTTCAGAAGACAGCTTTTCAAGCTGGCTGGATGTAATGCAAAGCATCCCTGGACCCGAACAGTATGTAGAATAATGGCCGTTTATAGGTTTTGGGCCATTCATTTACTTGCTTTTGGGGGGTCTAGGTCAAGACTCTGCCAGCCCTGGCTCAGGGCTGGAGGAGCCCGGGGCCGCACAGCAACACCTCGCCAGGCATGGCTTGAAATTGAGATACCGATGAGAGCCAGAAGAGATGTCCTCACTCCCATGGGTTCACCCTTGTTTTTCCCTCTGTGAACCCATGGAATAGCGGCTTACGGACACCGCCCCCTTCTTCCGGCTCAGCTCAGCGTTTGGGCGGCATCTGGCCTTGACAGATCAGGCAAGGGCCTTGCCAAGGAAGGCGAACCGCCACAGAAGGCCTCCTGCTCCCTCGGCGTTTCCTTGCCTGCTCTTCAGGAGCCAGGGCGACCACAAGGAGCACTGCTAGGCAGGCGCAAAGATGGCACGGCGGCCAAGGGCACACTTGGGGAGCCTCACGATGCCTGGAAAAACGACACGAAAGCCGCGCGGCAGCGATCTCGCTGGGGCCTCTACCAGAGGTGTAGCTGCAGACCGTACGAAAGGCCGCAGTCCTCGGAACCCAGCACCTTCGGCAGGAAGGTCCACCCATGCGAATTCTGTTGGAGCTTTGCACCAAGCTCACGTCATTTGCGCTCTCTGCAAGTCTCGCTTCCGACCTGGACCTGTGGGGGAAGCGACACCGTGAAATCGAGCCCAGTCGACCCTTCTTCTGCCAGAGAAAGGCTGAGAGCACTGGCAGCCCCTGAGGCGGGATGCGGTGCAGCCCGACTAGGTTGAAGGAATTGCGCTCAGCTCTCTGGAACCTGCAGGAAGCCGAGCGTGCAACTCGAGGGCCCAGTTCAGGCGTCCTGACAAGCTCAAAGTGAAGGGCCCTCCTGGATGTCGCGACCCGCAGTGGAACTCTGCGAGCTCTGCGCGCGTGTTCCAGGCCCAGGAGCAAGAGGTGAATCAGCATCCTCTGGGAGCTCAAGCCCCCGAGAAACAAACACCTACACGGGATACATCAGAGATTTTGGTCTCGTCGTTTAGTGCTGGTGGCGACAGACACAAAGTGCATGAATGGTCCTGTCTCTCCACATCATGCTTCAGCTATGGGCAACTCCGCAACGTGCATTTCATGTGGCCTGCAGGTATGTCAGACGAGGGTTAAGTAGCTCGTCAGCCTAGACCGAAAGTCGACACTGAGGGGCGTGTGACATTCATCTAACAGGCTCCAACTGGCTTTGTAGCCATCTGCTGTTCCGTGGGCAGCTGCTTTATCTCGGGCAGGGTGACAAAAGACTGGCAAGTGAATTTGTCAGCTTTTTTCAGAGCCACTGATGTACTGGTGACAGATGCACGGTGTATGCAAGGCCTTGTCTCGTCACTGTATCTTCTGAGCGGCAGTTACGGAACGTCATTTCATGGCATGCAGGAACATCAGGCTCTCTCGCTCTGCCGTGCCATCATCAAGAGTCTCGTAATACAAGTGCACGAAAACGCAGGTTAGAATATCAGGAAGAATAGCGCCAACGCTGAACCTCCGCCATTCGTCGAGCCAATTGAACGAGACAAGAACTTACCTCTACAACGACTTTTCGGGGGGCCACCATTCCTTCAACAAAAGAAGAACATGCAACCTTGCAGACAGGCTGAAGACTTCCTACAACCAACAATCTGACTGCAAGCGGTTTGCTGAGAAATTGGGACAAAACAACTGTACAGACATTCTCCAATTCGGAGTTACATATCTCCCAATGAAGCCAGCCATCACGGCGCCTCAAAGTGCTGAGAATGAGAGCGTCATCAGACTCTTTGTCCAAAATCCAAACCTCCTGCCCAACAAACGTGCCTTGAACATCACGCCATCGCGTTCCCAAGTGTGCAGTGGCATGTTGGATGCCTCTATTTTCAAGCGCCATTAGCCGATGCCCAAAGTGTTGAGGTTCAAACGGCCTCACAGCCTCACAGCCCGGGCACCTTCAAGTCGGACGACCCAAAGCCAACCAAAGCATGAGCCAACCCTGCGTCAGGACGGCGGACATGACCAGCCCAATCTCAGATACGTGCATGTAGCTGGTCCCATCCCTACATCAGGCTAGGTTTATGTAACTCATCTGTCTAGACCTATAGTGGACACTGAGAGCGGCATGTGACGTCAGGCTACAACTGGCTTGTAGCTATTAGCAGGGCAGTGTGACGACAACACTGGCCAGCTTGTTTCATGAGCCACTGATGCTAGTGGTGACAAACACAGAGTGTATGAGAGGTTCTGTCTCTTCACGATATATTCTGAGCGGCAGTTCTGCATCCAGCAGTTCATGGCATGCAGGCACATCAGGCTAAGGCTAGGTAACTCGTCTGTCTAGACAAAGAAGGGCAAGCGACTGTCAGTAAACGGGCTACAACTGGCTTTGCATGGGCTGCAATGAGCTCGGGGGCAGCAGGAGCAGAAATGCTCGCTGCCGGGCTTGGGCTTGTCGCACATCACCTAGTGAAAGCATACAGATATGACTCGGCTGAGGGCAAAGCTGGCATTTTCATGTTTTTCTCTTGATCTGAGCTCCAGAGTGCTCCAGAAAAGCTCTCACTCTCGCAGGTTTCAACGCTTCAGACAGCAGAGCCAGGTCGGAACGCAGATCGCGAAGCGGGGCTGCAACCGGGCCGTAAGGTCCAGGGCCGGAGAGGCCTCTCGAGAGGCCGAAGCCACGGGAAGAATGAAAAGGAGAGACCAACGCTAAGGCTTTTACGGGGGTCTCAGAGCTCCAGGCTCGTTGCTGGAAGCGTCGCAAGCGAGCGCCGCAACAAAGACATCGCGCGAAGAGCAGCTCTTCATCGAGAGAACCTCGCAGTTCCCAGGAACATTGCTCCCCCCGTGGCCCTGGTGTCAAAGGTCTGAGCCTCACCCCGCTCCGCACTGGACTCTGCCAATTCTTGCATGTGTGGCTCTTGGTGGGTCTCTTCGATGGCTGCCGTGTGAGAATCCGCCGTACCGAGAGGTCTTCCTTGGTCAGAGGCAGGAAGTGGATGAGGCAGAGTGCCACGGCACAGCACGGACCTCCGGAAAACCCAACAAACATTACATGAGAGGACGTTGATAAACTTATCCACTGAGCCGCACTCAGGGGGTGTCCTGTGGGCAGGTTGCAGGGCAGGGCCCGCCTCTGCAGTGCTTAGTGTGATGGCCGTTCATTGCAAGAGTAGGATGTCCCTCCTGAAGAAATGTCACGTGGTCTGCTTCCCCCAGGCAGCTCAGCTTTGGGTGGATCAAGGCAGAGTAACGAGAAGATTGGTGCGCAGAATGTGTCAGCATGCGGCGACAGGCGAAGGGGCATGAAAGATACTGTCTTCATTCTTGGCTAGCCTGCCGGCTGCGGGGCACCCAACGGCCATGGGCGCATCCTCGTATGCGAAGGCCGCATTCTGCTGGTCCGGCTCTACGACTTGAGCTTCTGAACGATGGAGTTGCCGGTGCACGGCTCGAGGCAGCTCAGACTGCCCGACTCGGCGTCGTAAGGCGAAGCTTTATTTCAAACAAAAATGGCAACCGGCCAACCGCTCAAGAAGCAGCTGACGCAATAAAAAGCAGCGGCTCTTCAAGGACGGAACCGCGATATCGCGGACTCTCAGCTCTAAGCCCTGAAGCCTCGACGGGCTGTCGTCATCTCCCATCCCACAAGCTCCGAAGGAGCAACTGTCAGCCAAAGTCTTCTTTTTCGCTCTTCGCAAGGTTTAAAGGGCTCCCGTAAGCCCGGTGTAAGGTTGAGAGTCCCAAGTTTAGGGCCCCCTTCTTTTTTGCAAGACTCCCAGAAGCGTTCATCCCCTAACAGTTTTCAGGGTTTGATTACGAGATTTCGGGCCACCGAAGAGTCACGAAACAAGACACCAGAACTTGCTGCCTATCCTTCATGGAACGCCGACCCAGATGGCGACATCTGGGAAGTGCCACATACTTTCGGAAGTAGGGCTTAGGGTACTGAACATGTACAGCCCCCGCTTTCGTGGATCCGGTGCGAAGACTGCTCCACGGGTCCAGCGCACACAGGGCCATGAGGGCGGGAAAGGTTGGCCCCAGGTGAACCAAAAAGTTGCGCCTAAACCATTTCAAAACATCACATCATTGGCTTCCGGGAAACCGATACGGCTGACCCGATGTCGACAAAACTCTGGCCGCAGGCTGGGGTGTCATGGAGAGACTCAAAGCAGTGATTCAGCCGCTTAGGCACTACTGTTACAGCTCATGCGGACAGTTAAGGTTGGATCTGCTGGTGGAAACCCCCTCGATATCGAAGGGGCCGGGGCCCCTGCTGAACGCGGATCCCGGGACTTTTCGAGGCACTTTGCGGAGATCTCCTACTGGTGAACTTTTCTGAGGCAGAGCCCCCTCTTTACAACAGCTCGCTCGACGTAGGAAAGTCGATGACTCCTATTTAAAACGGATGCTTTTGCGGAATCCGCCGCCCTAACTGCATTCGGCCCCGAATCGGAATGCAGAAAGCCAGGTACCGACGGCACTCCTCATACTCCCTTGACTCAGATCGGATGTTCCTTCATACAGGGCCAAGGACATGAGGCCCTACAAGCCCATGCTCGTTTGCCCATCCAACCGACCTGAGAATTCAAGAGCACTGGAGAGCTTCGAGTAGCTGGCGTCTCAACCACCAAACTTTGCGACCCTCGGCCATGCTGAGTTTCGGAGCGCCCAGTTCACAAGATTTAGGAGGACCTCGATGCCCAAGCTTGACGAAGGTCTAGCAGAAAGGACAGAGAAAGGGCACGTGACCGCGGCAAGAGAGTGGGCAAAAGTCTCCCCTTGAGAACATGGCTTTCCAAAACCTGCCATCTTCAAGAGGCCTGCAAGCCGCAGTGAAGGAGCTTTCCCAAGAGGCACCTAGCTTCAAGGGCCCTCCTCGCAACTCCGACCCGCTTCGCTGCTGCAGCAGTTCCTGGACGAGCTTTCTGACTTCTGACTGCTTGATTCAAGGCTTGAGGCTTTTTTGGAACGAGGGCATTAAGGTTAGGGTCAAATTTCGTTTGAAGTGGGAGGGCGGCGACTTTGCACAAGCATGAAGGTTGGAGTTGCTTGACCTGGGGTGAGAATGCTGATAAACTGATGCTGTCAGTTCCATCCACGTGAGTCACCCCTGAAGATAGTCAAACAGAAAACACGACGTCCTACTGCTGCTCTAACTCCTCATCATGAACCGAAGAAGCACACGCAATGACACGAACAAGTCATGAGGAGCTCCAATGGCATTACCAAGCCTAAGATGGACGTGGCTCCTGATACGGGCCCTGGAAGTTACATCATCCTTACATGGAGCGCTATGTCTGCTGACACTGAAGCTCGTTCTTGCAGTGTAGATCCCACAGTCCAAGCCGCACAAACCCAAGTACCATACTCAAAACATCTTCTTTACCCTGACTGTAAAACGTTTTGTGGAACCCCCGTTGATTGAAAACATGATCTCCCAAATCTGGAGCAAAAACCCTCCTAGACCTCATAAGCCACCCCTTGTGGAGCCTGGGAGGAAAGCACCAGGAAAGGGACAGCTTCCTCTGAAGCAGCAGTGGGCACAGGGGCCTGGCTTGGATTTGGGCTGGTTGGGGTTTGGGGGGTTGGGGGTTCAGGGTTTGCAAAGGGTGGAGTTCCAGGATCAAGGACTTGGGGCCTTCAGTCTTTGGGTGTATGGGTTTGGATATTTAGGATGTTTAGGGTTTGAGACGCCCTTTAGCCTTCTTTGATTGGACCCCGCCTTCCCAATGCAGACTCCAATCTCACCATGGCGACAGGTGAAAAGTCCTAAACTTCAAAAAGGGTTGGCTATGACCCTTTTTGACCCTTTCTGTCGGTTTCGAGGGTTTAGGGCGAGTGCATGCTTGCATGCGGATAAAGACGCATATACATACACATGCGCAGGAGCAATACTTCTCTCTGCATGTGCATTTGGGAAATGTCGATGTTCGCATGAGCGCCGGGGATCGGGCTGCGAAGGCTGCGACAGAGATCCAACATGAACTTCAGTAGAGAAGGACAAGGTTCCAGGAATGAGGCGATAAGCTCAGACCTTAGGATGCAGAGTTTAACCTGATAGAATAGGGGCTGTACAATGGCTTGCTTCTTTAAAGGCTCTATGAGGGTTCTATCAGGATTCTATAAGGGCTCCGGCTCTAGAAAGGTTCGAGCATGGTTTGCAGTGAAGGTTTGAGATCTACTCATTGGAATAGAGGGCGCCAGTCAGTCCGCGAAGCCTCCTCGAATGAGCTTCCAGCTTGGTAAAAACGCGTAGCGGCTTTAAGAATCCGCCGACCCCGCTGGGTCGTGTCAGGGGTGTGCAACAGCTGCTGTTACCTTGTCCTTGCTGTGTGATAGCCCTCACACAAGACCCACGCCAAAGGGACCAATTCCGGCGCGGCAGCCTGGAGAGCAGCGAGGATGGATGCGCGAGACATGGGCTCGCAACGCGTACTGAAACGATCGAGTCGCCTCATCGAACACGCGTGGCTGCCCACGTCCTGGCCAGGGCGTGCGAAACAAGGCAGCGGAAAACGTCGCCTGTTGCGATGCCTCGCACCCCGCCGTCCGGCTTGCGAAGCGCTGTGAGGCGAGCCAGGGCGAGTCCGGACGCGATGTCTCCAGGCACATCCGCGTTGGCCAGTTCGGTCGTGGTCACCGCGGTTATACCACCCAATGCTAACCTAGGTACTTGTGTATGTCTCCTTCCAGCTTTTGAGTCGACTACTTCTTGATATACAGCCTCCTTATTACAACTTGTGTCTACACCTTCTTGCCTTCCATCGACGAACTGACTGATCTGTCCAGAATTTCGCCTGGTATATCGCGCGCCATACCGGCGTCGCCGGTAAACTCCGCTCTGATGTCGTCGTGCATGTTATCCATCAGTGTATAAGATCTTTCCCAAGTTCCCAAATATAAAACGAGTTTATAGGTAAGCTGTATAGACTGTATAGATGTGAAAGATTGTGTTTTGCCCGCAAAGATTCGGGAGCAGTGAGGTTGGACGGGTGGATATTAGTACGTGGACGCAAACGCGTGCTTTATATTAATCTAATGCTCTCGAATCGAGCGGTTGAACCCCCTTTTTCGTCCGGGAATACGGGCCTCCTCTAGGGTCGGAGGGCCGTATAACCACAGCATGGTGCACCCCGAAGGGCCGGGATTATTCGACCTATTAAGCGGGTCGAAGATCATTTTAGCGATGACACAAAGAGTCATGGCAAACGGAAATGCTGCGTTGATCCGCCTGTGTTTGTGGATGTAACCAGGCACATGTTTGCTTGGCAGGCACAGGTTCAGTTCTGAATGTAGCTGATGATCCTCCGGACGTGAATGCTTTGGCTCAATTCATTCACAGTGTTGGTTCAAGACAATAAACAGGCTCTTGTTTTCAGGCCCGTAGGCTAAGATCCACCGCCGCGCCCGTGGCGGAACATACAATTGTCAGTGGTCTATACATGTCGTGGATCCTTTCGTCCTTATAAATTCGTCATGCTTATACACTCCCCCCTCCTCATATATACGCTCCTCCTAGGCACCCTTTCATCCTTCAGTCGTTCGTCTATGTGGGTATACAATCCTATTCCTCCCTCATATCCTCCTAACTTGCATCCTTCTCTCCTGCACGTATGCATACCTTGCAGGCCCTTGCCTAGATCACAACGTCCCACGCTAGCCTGACAAGCTGAAAAGGTGTGCCAAACACGCCCAATACATGGCTCAATCAGCCTTGAATGTAGCCAGCAAGCCGCGGCAAGTTCAGAGAATGCGGAAGCGCAGAGCACATGTAACCTTTTGACGAGAAGGAGGGTTGCATTGGCCACAGACGCGGTTTCGAGGTCGCGATCCTCTACTTATCGCCGTGGGAATTTGCAAAGTGGGGGCAGCTCGAAAACGTGATCGCAACTCAGGAACTGGCAGGGAACTGACCTGCTGGGCACCGGAACAACACAAGTTACGTTCCAAACAAGCAGCCGGCAAGCCGCCGAAAACGTTGTGGTGCTACCAAATCATCCTTGTGTGGCAAAGCTACGTCACCGACGCTTGCTCCGCAAACATGTTATCGCAGTTGTGCCAGCCCCCATGGGGTATGCGCATGCTTCAATTCGAACCTCACTTGGGAGGGGAACTATCGCCGTCTGAATCATTATCTACGTCCACGTGCACTGTCCGCATTCGTGACCGGGGGGGGGACTTGGATCTGCGGGCCAAGAAAGCACCAGGACAGATCGAGCGCGGTCACGGGCAGACATGGCAAGGCAATAACATGGCAAGGCATTGCACAACATCATGTAATGTCACTCCGCAGTGGTGCTTACTTCCCTAGCCACTCCCTCCCAGCGCGCCTGACAGCTTCTTTTCTAAAAGGGGGTAGCGCAAGTCCTTCAGCATACGATCTAGGGACATGGAGGGGCCTGCCCTCGTCCCCCACGCACTCCGCGAGACATAACGGTCAAGTGCGAACTTCCCCTTCGAAGTTTACTTCTAAGCAAATGGACCCTCGTGAAACAAGTTCAGGTGGTGGCTGGGGCGGCAGTGGATTTGCATCGGAGGACCACGAAAAAAACGAGACATGGAACGTCTGCAATTGCCTGGAAGATGCCGAGGAAAATGAAAAAGCGGAAAGTGCACAAGGCGTCACGAAGTACCGCTTCTTGATAACCGCATCCTTCATGGCATGATTTAGGGCCTCGGCCAGTGTGTCGCCCTCATTGATGAGCCGAACCATGCCTCGCCGGATCTGGCAATCATATGACATGACCAACTCCCACGACGGAGTCGATACCTCGAAACCTTCACGTCCTTATCCGAAAGTCGGTGCACATCCAACAGGAAGTCTGCATAGCGCTGGCACTGCGAGACCGATGCATCTTTCAAGAATGGTTTTTGCCGATATCTGATGAAGCACCCTACCCAGGTGCGAGCCACGAGCCTGATGGATGCACGGAACTCTTCTCGTGAAGCGGGTGGCTTTCCCTCCGTAAAAACCTCTTCTTCATCTTGATGGCTCCTGTGGGGCTATCGCTCACGGCCCCGTAGTGCTCCACTTCTGCATGCTCACGGCTCTCGCCTTGCCTTCGGACTCCACTTCAGGTGTGTCCTCCGACTGTTCGAACCGAAATACCGCAATGCCTCCAGCCGGTGATTGATGGTGGCGCGGGACTCGCTATGCTCGTCCAACCTTTTTCCGGTCTCGTCTAGGAGGCTGCCCTCATCCATGGGATCTGATTTACCGATTGACGACTTGATAACATGGGCTATCTTCGCTTGCGCTCTCTCGATTTTGAAGCGGCTCGCTCGATTGTGGCCCTCGTCCACCGACTGCTTCCAGCGTCCGAATCGTGTGCTAGCTGCCGAGGATAGTGAAGCCGCCGACGCCCAAGACCTCAAGGTTGCTCTTTCCTAGAGTTCCGTCCAGAACGCCGCCAACGCTGGCCGCAACAGCTTATCCTCGTTTTTATGCGACTGCAGGTTGGAAAGGAATGTCTTCGCCAACGTCGCTGCATCAGATAGGAAGCCACCTTCCTCTTCAATGATTCAAGCGAGCTCTCCGAAGCCTCCATGAACATCAAGGTTTTGAGCAGGCTCAAAGGTACGCTACGACCACGGGGTTCCGAGGCACGTTCCTCCAGGTAATCGGTATGGTGCCCAGGGCCATAGCTCTCCGCAAACCCCCTGCAGCCAGATGATACACCTGTCCCAAGTTTTCACGTGCTTTCGAAGCATAGAACGTCTACCCTTACCTACCCGGCGGCTGCGACCCAATTCACCTGCACTCGAGAAGTCGAGACTAATGGGAACACCCCCCCGGAAGCGCAGGACAGCCAAAAACTTGATCCAGCGATCCCGTTTTTCATCCTCCGGCGTTCTGCCGCAAAAGCGGGCTGTCGCCCACAAACAAGTTGCAGGACATCTCCCTCTGACATCTCCACAACAGCATCCGCCCCCCGAAACTGTTCCATCAGGATCGGCAGGGCTCTTTCAGCATCATCATGGAGCACCGCTAGCCGATTAACGCTCCAGCCCCTTTCAGGAAGTATCTTTGCGACTTCTCTCAACAATTAGGCTGGAGCAAATGTGAGCAAGGGCGATTTCCAAGCGACGTGTTCCCCCTACATGTGCATAGTCTTAGACTTTCGAGCCCATCACCGTGGAGCTTCGTGACATTGCCGGCCTGTCACGACAGTCCATACATCCTCCCCACGTGCAGCGCGCATAGTCCGCGGCTCACTGGACGACAAGCACGACCTGCAATAATATTTGCGTTTGACGAAGAAGCGCCTAAAATCGCAGCCGATAACGTGGACATGCGCTCGGTGTCTTTCTACACACGCGGGTACTCCAGACAGCCGATGCCGAGGAGTGCTACACGAGTCGAGCGCGGGCAGCCGCAAAAACAGCAAGCAGAGGCCACGTGGCAAAAGGTTTTCACAGAAACGCAGGAGCCAGCTCGGGATACCACCGGCCACGTTGATTTGCCACCGATCCTGCAAGAAAGCATTGGTCCCGGACAACAACGAGAAGACGGACGCTTCGCTTCACCGACGCCACCAAGGCGGCAAAAGGTGAAGCAGCCGTGGCCACGAAGGAACAAGCTGCATATTCCTGCAATGCGTGGCGCAATCCTGCGTAATGGAGCGTCGGGAGGAGCTCGCAGACAAGGTGGGCATTTCCGAACCTGTGCGCATTGTCCTGCACGGCGTACCTGGCGTTGGGACATCTGCTTGTTTGCGTTGGTAGAGTGATTTTGTTCGAAACCGCTGCGAGTGGCAGCACGGATGCGAATTCATTCAGTTTTTGGCACCGCACAACACGCAAGCCGCCGTCATAGGCAGCCAAACCATCCACTGTTTCGGTAACATTGCAATTCATCGAAAACGTGACCGAAGCCACAAAGCGCCCGAAGAGCACGACGTCAACAAGCGGCGCGTCCAAGGGCTGAGTCTGCGTAGAAGTCTGGGCCGGGTCATCATCGACGAGATGAGTTCAGCCGGACTCGAGGTTCTTGGCATTTTTCTTGACAGTCCGCAACATTCTGCAACGACATCTTGCAGCGGCGACGCGGTTGGAAGGCTTGTGGAAGGCCCGGCCGGACGGAAGCCTGCGGCTTTTTGCAGGCGTGATTGATCTTTGCACAAGATCTGTGGCAATTTCCCCCCGTCAAAGCAACGAGCCTGCACCAGAATCCGTTCGCCAAAACGCTCGAAGAGCGATCACACGGGAAATGTAAGCAATTTTCTACAAAAGGCAAAGACAGTCTCACGCACGTCTTCGAGCTCACAAAAGAGCGACGATGCCAGGAGTTATTCTTGAAAGGAATTGAACAGGCGACTTGTATTAATTTGTATACAAGTTCAATAAATCAAATTAACTATAATTGTGCAGACAAAAACACTCATATATAGATAGATTGTTTTTCATATGAGTTCATCTCAAAAATTCAATTTCTTGATAGTCTTTTGATATGACCCATATGAGAAACATGAACATAATCTTAAGGACTCGACCCAGCGATTCGGAGATTTAGACCTGAGCGTGTTGGGGAAGGTATACCACAGGGGATGGGGGGGAAGACGAAAATCGGGATCATGTAGATCCTTCAACGCATATACTATTTTTCCTATTAATATTTGTGTAATACAGTAGTGCTCATGTGTGTATATAATATATATATATATATACATACCCATGGTACTCATACAGTATCATATAAGTCGATAAGACCAAGGAATGTAAGACGACACAAGAGTTTTGACAGCGGGCGAAACCTGCTCCATTGGAGCGAATCTTCATTGCGGCATCTGAAAGGCCGATTCATTCGCGTCAACATGCCTGCAAAAGGAAGACAAGATTGGTCGCCGCTGCAGTCGACGATTTGAGGTTGAAGGCGAGCTACTGCAACCAGCACTTCCTGACATCGGTGCCAGGGCGAACCGAGCCGTGCAAGACGGAATCACAAACACGGCACCATGTGGCCGCGGATTCCCGTCTCCGTCAGGGGCGCATTATTTCATGTCTCTGAACCGGAGTTGCACACAGCTCCTCCCAGTGCGGCCATGAGGAGCTGTCAGCTGGAAATCCATGTCGGCTACATACCCTCTAACCCTCTAAGGATGGACGACTATGGCTAGCTACGGAGCGTGTCGCAAGAGGAGCTGTAGCCTAGGCTCTGAATGTCCCTGGCTGACACAATCGTGGCGACCTCGCGAACAAGCGCATGTGTTGCATTTCTTCGGCAGGCCTGCCAACTCACCTCAAGATTCACGGGCGAAAGCAGCCGAAACAATATCAAAACCAACCGCCTGCCGCACGGGCTGGCAAGGACAACGGCATCCTCGACCATGTCTGCTGCTCTGGACATTCGGGCAGGAACCGAGTTGCACACAGCTCCTCGCAGTGCGGCCATGAGGAGCTGTCAGCTGGAAATCCATGTCGGCTACATACCCTCTAGGCAGTGACCCGATTGAATCAGGCCGTCTAGGATGGTTCGACTGGCAAGAAGCGTCTGCTTCAATCCGGCGCATCGAAGACCGCTTGGTGGGAGTAGCATAGCAGACGCATCACACTGGTGGAATCGGTGTGGCCTGCGAGTGCTATTGATTGTGCTATGTGCCTGGCACCTGAAATGAAGAGTGCAATGGGGAAACTATACAACATGTAGAACTTGAGAAGCATCCCAGCCAATTGATACAACCGAGAAGGTGCCACAAACCAGTGGGAATGGTCAATAGAGTCTTGGCGGCGCAGCTGCGACGTCCACGTCAGGTCAACCCTGAGACAGATCTGGCGAGGTAGGTGCTGGCGCGAATATGACGGCCGAAGCAGTGGCAAGCGAACATGAACTCTCGTGAAAGTTGCAGGTTCTATGTGTCAAAGACTGTGCGCAGGTCAGTCGGCGTGGCCTCGGTCGATTGTTGTGCTATGTGCCTGGCACCTGAACTCAAGAGTACAAGTGGGCACCATGCAACATGTAGAACTTGAGAAGCATCCCAGCCAATTGATACGACCGAGCAGGTGCGGCGAACCAGTGAGAATGGTCAATACAGTCTTGGCGGCGCAGCTGCGACACCCACATCGGGTCAACCCTGAGACAGATCTGGCGAGGTAGGTGCTGGCGCGAAAATGACGGCTGAAGCACTGGCAAGCGAACATGAACTCTCGTGAAAGTTGCAGGCTCTATGCGTCAAAGACTGTGCGCAGGTCAGTCGGTGTGGCCTCGATCGATTGTTGTGCTATGTGCCTGGCACCTGAAATGAAGAGTGCAAGTGGGCACTATGCAACATGTAGACTTTGAGAAGCATTCCAGCCAATTGATACAACCGAGAAGGTGCGGCAAACCAGTGGGAATGGTCAATACAGTCTTGGCGGCGCAGCTGCGACATCAACATCGGGTCAACCCTGAGACAGATCTGGCGAGGTCGGTGGCAGCTCGGCAAGCGAACATGACCTCTCGTGAAAGTTACAGGTTCTATGCGCGTGTCATTTGTCTCAAAATCTGACGGATCCAATCTGCGGTGCTTGCGCCTTTGGTGGCGTATGCTTGGCACATGAAGACAACAAGTGAACCACGCATGTCAGGCACATACTGAACTACGTTCCTCAGGAGTTGAAGCAGTGGGACTCAAACCTGAAAGCTCTGCTGCTGCAGCTTTGCTTCTCTTCGGTTTATGCACTCGAGCTCAAGCAACGGAGGTCTTCCCAGCCGCACATGACCTACCAAGAAGATCTCATAGAACCTCTACAGCCCGTAAAGCGCCGACCTACAGTTTGCACCTTATTGGAGATTCAATTTAGTGGCTTGGGCTCAACAGAATTCGCCGATGCGCTGGCAAGGAAAAGGAGTCTCATAAACTCAAGCACGCAGACACACGACCTGTGCTCCGGATACGCAGACACTAGAAGTTGAGGCGGGTGTTCAGCAGGACCTGGCCGCACTGGTCATCAGCAGTGCGACCTTGCTTCGTCAAAGATAACCGAGCTTGAGCGCCGAAGTTGCCACAGGCAAACGAAGCCCAAGTCCCCCCGCAAGTCGCTTGCAAAGCCGCTGCCCTTGCTGCAGAAGCCGCAAGGTGGACCGCCAGCAGCTGCACGAAGTCATGCAGACACCTCATCTCCCGCAGGAGCCCCGCAGAATCGAGGGGGTGATCTGCGGACCTTGCTGTCTGAACTGCTTTGGGTTCCGACTCCAGGGTACGCAGGCTTTTTGCTCTGTCGCCCGGTGCTTGAAACATGGAAAGACCCCGTGGCGCTGGGACGGAACATGAGGGAGACGGCTGAAATGCCAGGTTCAGAAACGAGCTGTTGCCATCGCGCCTCCCTGCTCCACTTTCTCTGCACTCGTCCACGGCCACCGCGCTGTTACTGACAACAAAGGTGATTCTAAACCGTGCCCTTGAAGAGTGGGCGCAAACCTCAAAGGCCTTTTTGAGACTGAAGCTGCCATCTCTGGAGCAAGAACGCCATTGATCGCGTGCCTCCGAACAGGACCTGCCGTCGAAGGTGCGGACTTGGCAAGTGTTCTGCTGACGCCTCCCGAGCCTACAGCATCTACAGCTTTAGAGTTTGGCCGATTGAGGCTCAGGGTTAGGGCGGTTGAGGCCCTGAGCCCGAAGAAAGGTGGAGCCAAAGACGGATCAGGTCTCCGCAGGCTTTTGTGCCTGCCTCCGGCAAGGTCTCAGGGCCTTGACGAAGCTTGGATACGCTTAGCGACCTCCCGGCGTTTTAAAGCCATGTCCCAGGCTTTCGAGAGGCGCTAAGCATGGAGGCAGCCTGTGCTGCGCATTATCCTTGAGTGTGTCTTAAGATCGCCTGGCGCGAGAAGGGGAGCTGTCAGCCAGCTCAACAGCCAGCCTCCCATGTCTGATTACGCTTAAGCACCGCTGTGCGAACTGTACTAGGTAGCACAGCAAAATCCTCACATGGCTTTTCAGTTTCACCGATACGGCGCACTGCCAGGACCACACATGCTGGTCTCAGCGTAACTGCACCTCTACAAAACCCCAAACCCCCATCATAGAGCCGGCAAAACCCCAGACCCTGCTAGTCTGAAGAGCCTGCAATACCCCTCCCTCCCTTCCAACCTTCCCAGCTTATTCCGAGCTCCGCCCACTATGTGCAGTTCATGCTCCGCTCGGCCGGTGGGATGACCCTGCAGAGGTTGGAGGGCGCATGGTTGCGCTTAGGGGTTGCGGCTGTGCGTACGGCGAAGGGTGGATTCGCGTGCAGGGGTTGAGGAATCGGATGAAAGGCCTGAGGAGTTGGCAGGGCTGGAGATGGGAGGCAGACATCCAAGGACGTTGACCAGCAAAGGACGCCCTTGCGAGACACGGAAAGCTCTGTAATGCGCCTTAAGGCTCAAGCTTGGGATCTGGATGCTGCTCCGAGAATTGAGCTGGACATCGGCTGAGGCAGTGGTCACTGTGGTTCATCCTAAGCTTTCAAAAAATTCAAGCCTTGATTGCATCGCGCGGGGACGGATAACACCCTGCCTGAAGCCCTGCAGGAGGGGCTCCTTGCAGCAGCATGGGCACGTTCCTCGTGCGAAGAAGGCAAAGAAATGCCATCAGCACGCTGCTTTCGTGATCCCAAGCAAAAGCGCTGCCCTCGCCCTCCCTCATCAACACAGGAATTTGAGGCCGTTCGACGATGCCTGTGCCTGGATCATGCAAACAGGAAATATGGCCCGACACTGTGTGGTGCTTCATGGCTTCATGGCTTCGTTAACGTCAATACAGACCGCTACCTAAAACTGCTACGCTGCCGGAGACCATACCCTTCTGCGAACGCAAGAAGGACAAAAGACTCTCACTGACACGCGCTTCTCCAGGCCGTCACATACAAGAGTGTCTCCTTCTTGGGATGCAATCCCAAGCCCCAATTGCCTCCAGCAATTGCTCTTTGAGGATGCGATTCTGTGGGGATGGATGTTTCATCCCCTTTCCTTCCATCACGGCAACATGAGGGAACTGAAGCGTTGGAATCTTCTGCCTCAGAGTGCGTGACGAGCAACAACCTACTCTGGTCTAAGCCACAACTCCAGGGAAGCTGTGCGGCACAGCAGCAGCAGCGTCAGCGTGGGCGCTTTCCTCATGCGAAGAAGGCAAAGAAACACCGGCCGTGCCATCAGCACGCTGCTTTCGTGACCTTTGCTGCCCTCGCCCTCCCTCATCAACACAGGAATTTGAGGCCGTTCGACGATGCCTGTGCCTGGATCATGCAAATAGGAAATATGGCCCGACACTGTGTGGTGCTTCATGGCTTCATGGCTTCGTTAACGTCAATACAGACCGCTACCTGAAACTGCTACGCTGCCGGAGACCATACCCTTCTGCGAACGCAAGAAGGACAAAAGACTCTCACTGACACGTGCTTCTCCAGGCCGTCACATACAAGAGTGTCTCCTTCTTGGGATGCAATCCCAAGCCCCAATTGCCTTCAGCAATTGCTCTTTGAGGATGCCATTCTGTGGGATGGATGTTTCATCCCCTTTCCTTCCATCACGGCAACATGAGGGAACTGAAGCGTTGGAATCTTATGCCTGGCGACCTACAACCTACCCTGCTCTAAGCCACACAACTCCTGAGAAGCTGTGCAGCACAGGCACTTTCCTCATGCGAAGAAGGCAAGGAAACGCCGGCCGTGACATCACGACGCTGCTTTCGTGATCCCTAGCAAAAGCGCTGCCCTCGCCCTCCCTCATCAACACAGGAATTTGAGGCCGCTCGACGACGCCTGTACCTGGATCAGGCAAAAAGGAAATTTGGCCCGATGCTGCGTGGTGCTTCATGGTTTCACGGTTTCGTTAACGTCGATACAAGTCGCCTGTGCACCTGAAGCTGCCGCTCCACTGGAGACCAGAGGGAATTGAAACGTTGGAATCATATGCCTCAGAGTGCTTGCTGACCTACAGCCTATACCCTGCTCCATAGCACGTGCTAGCGTTTCAGGCCATTTCAGGGCATCCGTTTGGCGCTTCGTGGATTCGTCAAAACTGATAGACACCTGCGCCTGGAACCCCTGCACCGCTGGAGACCGGGCCTTCTTAGCAGAAGAAACGAGGGACAAGAGACCGTCACTTGCGAGGGAGGCAGTCCCTTATGAAGAGCTTTCCCGTCCCCTTTGCACAAGCACCTGAGCCTGGAATCAGCCCTGAATCCCGGTTTTGAGGTTTGCGGCATCGCTGCACAGCAGTGCAATAACCTTGAAATTCCTGCGCGACACAGCCACATAATGCAAGCAGAGCATGGGGACGTCCGCTGGCTTCGGACCGCTGGCTTCGGACCAGGTAGCGAGATGAACAACAAGGCACAAGCAGGAGACCACTTTCCTCCAAAGGAAGAGCAAAATTTGTAAACGCTGAAACCCGCCCTGCTGGATCGTAGGCAGGGTCCGACGACATGGATTTGAATACCCCATGGTTGATGCCAACATTTATGGGCTTCAAACAGTGGTGACTGGAGCAAGGCTACTTGCGCTTAAATGCAGGTGCAGGCCGCGGCTTCTCAACAGCGGTCCCGGCCGTGGCAGTTGGATACCACGAACGGCTTGCAGCTTTCTGCCAAAATTGGGAAGGAAGGAACGGCTTGGGCTTAGGAAAGGTTTTAGGGATCCGAACTGCAAGTCCGCGCACCGAACGACACTTTGGGCAGTGCAGCCTTGAAGAGGGGCGTCGAAAGATGTAAAGCAGAAGCTCCAAGCGAAGTTGCAGCAGCCGTCAGCCGGAGGCCAACACTCCAACGCCGCAGATTCCTGGCAGGTTCACAGGGAAAAGCAGACGATGCCGATGCTACGTGGAGCTGCATGAGAAGCAACCCGGACCCAACCAGACTCGCATCACTTGCAGGCCGCTGTCGTGGTCTACAATGGCACGAACACCTGCCCCCACAGCACACCGGTGACACAACGCGTGGGAGGAGTCTCGGCTGGACGGCTCAGAAAGCTGAGCCTGACAACCCCGAACAGCACCCTTCCTGCGCGGCGCGTGCTCCGGGAGGGATAGACCGGAATGCCAGCAGCCCACAGCCTCCAAGCTTCATTTGGCCCAAGGCCCAACATTCGGGTGTCCATACGGACGTGCTATGCAGTCCAGTACTTGGACCTGGAGGGCACGGCAGATGCTCGTCTGCTGGCGCAACTGGGCAGGGGATACTCGGCTCATTTTGCAAAACGGCTTCTCGATGGCTGATACATTCCATGAGCGGGCAAGGTTGATGGTGACATTGGCCGGGTCCTTCTCAGCAGGCTGCTGTTGGGGGCTCGATGCTTACCACATTGTCACGCGTGCCACCGCAAGCATGAAAGCAAAAAACGATCAGGCCTCATTCAGGAGGCTTAGCCCTCCCCCGTTGCAATTATTCCCCTGGGAACCCCCTAGCAGGATGGCAATCATTTTACATCGAACGTGTTACGTCGGAACACGACCCATGTGACCCTTTGCAATCATTTTAGGGGGCTGGAAATCATCGTGGCATCTCGCAATCATTTTACTCCGCTTGCAATCATTTCCCAGGAAGTCGTGATAAAGAAACGCATCCTGTGACTTCCCGGAAACGACCGAACCCACCTTGACAGAAGTGCAGCACCAACAAGCTGTTGTCACGGTCTGCAGGAGGGACGCTACACATTGTGCAGAAGGAGAAGCCGTGGTGACGCAGTGCATAGGAAAAAGATCCTGCAGCACTCGGAACCCGTTCGACCAGACTCGCATCACTTGCAGGCTGCTGTCGTGGTCTGCCGTGGTGCGAACACCTGCCCACACAGCACACCGGTGACACAACGAGTGGGAGAAAGCTGAGCATGACAACCCCGAACAGCACCCTTCCTGCGCGGCGCGTGCTCCGGGAGGGATAGACCGGAATGCCAGCAGCCCACAGCCTCCAAGCTTCATTTGGCCCAAGGCCCAACATTCGGGTGTCCATACGGACGTGCTATGCAGTCCAGTACTTGGACCTGGAGGGCACGGCAGATGCTCGTCTGCTGGCGCAACTGGGCAGGGGATACTCGGCTCATTTTGCAAAACGGCTTCTCGATGGCTGATACATTCCATGAGCGGGCAAGGTTGATGGTGACATTGGCCGGGTCCTTCTCGTTTCCCAAGCTGCTATTGGGGGCTCGATGCTTACCACATAGTCACACGTGTCACCCCAAGCACGAAGGCAAAACACGCATCCTGTGACTTTCCGGAAACGACCAATTCCACCGCCTGGCGTGCATCACCAATAGGCTGTTGTCATGGTCTGCAGGAGGGACACTACACATTGTGCAGAAGGAGAAGCCGTTGTGACGCAGTGCATAGGAAAACAACCCTCGACTCACTTTCTAAAACAGCATCTCAATTGCTGATTCATTCCATGAGCCCGCCAGCTTGAGAGCGATGTTGGGAAGTTCTTTTCGTTTCCCAACCTGCTGTTGATGCAGCGATGCTTGCCAAGGGTTTTGCACCTGCCAGGGACAAAAGGATGCAAACGAGAGACTGCAAGCCATGATCGTTTATGTCTCAGGCTCAACCGTGCACCTGCCTGGACACAATCTACTGCTTGAGCTGGCAGATTGCGAGGTGCTGAGTGGAAGATCTCGACTTCCGACAGGTGCCCGACAGTCAGGCTCAAGTAACCTCCGTCTTCCCGACGCAGCGGCGAGTGCTGCAGTGCCAGAATGTCTCAAATCTTGAATGAAGCAGAAGAAACCTAGCCTTAATTTAACACGCTCGAGCACGTTCGAGACGACCGAACCCACCCGGCCAGCAGGCCGCTGTCATGGTCTTCAGAGGGAACGATACCCCGTGTCTTGGAGGAGTTTGTGACAGGACTTCTTGCATCCTCCACCAAACCAGCTGCGACAATGCTTGGCTCGCAAGCGGCAAAGCTGCGAGCAGCCCAAAACCCTACGATTTCGGCTTTAGGGCTTTCGGGTCTTGCGGTTTAGGTTTTCAGGGTCAGGTAACTTCTCAAGCTGCCTGTAGCTTCGAACCCAGGGACCGAATCTGTAGCGTGCAAGAGTGCGTCACCTCGTCTGGCGGCACATGATGTGAGCTTGTACGGCCACGGCCAGCTTTGAAGCCAAAACGCGGCACCGACCCCATCGAAGAAGGGAAGCAGGCCTCCGCAGGCACCAAGGTAGGCACCAAGGTCGGATCGCCCCGAGCCCTGAATGCTGTATTGAGGGCACCGGGCAGAATGGATTACTGCATAGACTGAATAGAGCTGCCGCCTCTTTGCGAGTCACAAAGAATCGAGGAGCTATGTGTTGCGGCGCTGGTAGCCTGCCGGACACTGCGAACTGGCCCTAGCGACGAAGGGGCTCGTCCAGCTCACGTCAGTGTCGTCCTGCCGCAGACGCAGTGTCAATCTTCCGAGGTGCCCCGCTGCATGTCCCACCACTTGCGGTGCCTTCTGCCCTGCCTCCTCGGTAGCCTGTGGCCTCAAGCTGACCAAGGAGACACCTGATACAAACAAGCACTTGCTTGGCAGGTGCTTCAGTCTCTGAGTCTCCGACAAGTTGAAGACTTCTGCAGCCTCGCAGTCCAGCTCATGTTGCCCGAACCCGCAGGGCGACGCATCGGCCAGGCGCTTTCTGAGAAGTTGAAGTTAATCCCCTACTTTGCAAAAGATGGCGGGCTCCGCGCGGCCCTGTTTTGCGGAAAGACTCCCAGGAAGATTCGCTGCATCTGAAGGCGCCTCTGACACGGCCGTGAGCTGCAGCTGCTGCCCACGTGGCCCTGAGATACAGGCGCACAGGCCACGCTTGGAGGCCTGAGCCTCTTGCCACTGCTTGAAACCTTTTCCTAGTCACCATGCGGGCAGGCTGTGAGCACCGACAACACGGCGCGTCATCCAGGCAGGCATATGGCAGAGTGGCACAGAAAGACATGCGAGAAGGCCCAACGCAAAGAAAATACTCTTCCGATGACAGGCATTGTCTTGCCCGCAGGCTATGAACCGAAGTGGAAACCTTCGTACCAAGCTGTACAGGCCTTCGAACCGATCTGGCAATCAGGCCATCCATTGCCGTGCGACTTGAGCTCCAACAAACAGCCTCCGACCAGAGATCCGAAAGCCTCAAAGCGATCGCAAAGGCAGCCGCGTGGAATCTCCCTGGAGTTCGCGGCTGCGGCACTGCGCGCACTGCGCCGAGCAAAACCTCCTCTTTGCCGCTGGCTGAGGGCTCCTCAGTATCGAGGCCATGAGCTGGCTCGTAGCTCCTGGCAGAGGCATCCGAGGCCGTTTAGACGCTCTGAATGGGCTATCTTCAAAGCGGGATGTGCTGCTTCCTACACCCCAAGAAGACCCTCCGTCCTTAAGCATGCAGGTGCATTTCAGAAGCCACGGCGGCATTCACAGAGGTCTTCTCTCTCAATCGACTGCCGTCGGACTCAACATGTGCGTAACTTGGCGCTTTTGCTCATGGCAAGCAGCAGGTCTTAGGGATTGGGGGGCTTCGGACTTCAGGGGGACGCCGGTACCATGCACAATCCTGGCGCCTGCACAGGCAAAGCGTCGGGGAGCCGGTGTTCCATGCTTAAATCAGAACTCTGTCACGAGACATTGCCATCCGAAGCCCAGAAATGCTTAGGCCAGAAATCTTCGAAAAGCGTCGCTGTACATGCAGAGACCCTGAAAACGCATCTCATGTAGCGCTGCCTGTAGCATTCACTCGAGCAGGCCTTGAGCAAGTGCCCCTCCCCCCCCCTCCGCGCTTGCGGAAGCATGCTTCTCGAGATTCATTGCTCTGTGACTGCCTTAGTTCTTAGGAAGACTCCAGATGCACGCAGCGACAGCAAGCCTGAGTGTTCCTGTTGAAGCCCACAGTGCAGAGATAGGACGCAACTCCCAGTTGCTCTCGAGAACGGGGAGGCAGCGCCTGCTCCTAGGGACAGCGGCGAAGGGCAAGAGTTGAGCCCAAGCTACTGGACGATGCAGGAACCTTATCTTGGAACCCCCTACGGTCCTATGGTCCTTTGAGTTGGTTGCGCTGGTCTGCGTTTTGACAGTCTGACACCCTGCCGGGCCCTGCCGGCTTCAGCTTCGGACTGCAGGACTACAGGAGGCGCCAGATAGGCGCCAGATAGTTCAGGGGACAACCGCAATCCTCACGAGCTCTTTTCTGCCACCCGCCCAGCTGACGTCGCACCGCAGGGAACTCGTTCAGTCACGAGCCCTTTCGGGCTAAGGGTTTCCGCCTTGAGGCTCGGCGGATGTTCTGCCGGTCCTGAGCCAGCGCTGACAGAGTCTTCATGCCTTGCGTTCCATTCAGCCAGCTTGAGAAGCTGTCTTCTGAACCCTAAGCACCCCTAAAGCCAACATCTTCAACACTGCACTGCTAAGCTGCAGATCCTGAGTGCAGGCTCTCGCTTGCGTCGCGGAGCCACCGAGCTCCTTGGGGAGAGTGCCAGACTTTGGCAAAACTCCACAGACCAGCGCAACTCAGAGGACCCTAGGCCCCTTAAGGACCCCAAAACGAACAGCCCCAACGCTCGAGCGGCAACATGGCTCCGCCGGGCTGGAGCTTATGCCGTGGGGTGGGAGTTGGGTTGTTTACCTCTCGGACTCTGCACATTCCATACCAGGTGTGCATTCTGCAGTGCCCATCAGATTCTGGATGAAATGCTACAGATGCTTCGTGCTTAGAGTAGCCAGTGATTTGCTTTTGTCATGGGGTCTCTGTTCCCGGTGCAGTGGTCTCAGGAACCATCGCACGAATCTCAGGACCCGTCTACTCCTCCAAGCGTTGGACACGCGGCAAAGCGTCCCAGAGCAGATGTAACGGCTCGGAACGGCTCCCGACTCTTTGACACTTTTCCTGATAATGGCTCCCGAGGCTGCTCTGATGGTTCCCGAGACGTGCCTGATGGCTCCAAAGCCCTTAAAGGGAACTCCAGAAAGTTGGAATATGGTTTCAGGGTAGGATACCCTATAATTTACCATAAAGGGTTTAGGATAATCATATTCCAACTTTCTGGCTTCTACTGTATGAGCATTCACAGCCAAACACACCACCAAGCATTCCAACTTCGTGCATTGAAACGATCAGTCAGCTTTCCAGAATCCGCTCGCGAGTGCCAAAGAGAGCGAACAGACCGTGTTGACCTTTGCTTGATTTTGTCGGGTCCTGTAATCCCTTGCAATGGCTTATAAACTATAAACCCTAAGCCTTATTGATTCCAAGGCTTAGACCGGGTCTCGGCGTCCTCGGCTCTTACATCCCAGCTCCAAAGGAAGGCCTGGATGCCTGCCTTGAGCGAAATACCAGGTATTGCTCTACATCAGAGCCTCGCGGTTCTCGTCAGGCTACCTTGGTTTGGGCGCCCTCAAAGCAGGGCTGGAGAAGCCCGGGGCCACAGAGCAACAGCTCACCAGGCATGGCTTGAAATTGAAATGCCGATGAGAGCCAGAAGAGATGTCCTCACTCCTATCGGCTCACCCTTATGGAATCACGGCTTACGGTCACCGGCCCCTTCTTCCGGCTCAGCTCAGCGTTTGGGCGGCATCTGGCCTTGACAGATCAGGAAGGGGCAAGGGCCTTGCCAAGGAAGGCGAACCGCCACAGAAGGCCTCCTGCCGCGCTTCTTCTGCACTTCTCCACCTGCGCTTCTGAGAGCCCGGGCGACCGCAAGGAGCACTGCTAGGCAAGCGAGGCAAGATTCGGGAGCCTTGCACTGCCTGGTTAACGATTCCGCGCGGCTGCACGCTGCATGTATGTTGGATATGCAGGGTTCTCGCTGGAGCCTGTACCTGGAGTGTAGCAGACGGCGCGAAAGGTCGCGATTGAGTTTTGCACCAAGCTCACATCGTCTGCGCTCTCTGCAAGTTTCCATGCTTCCGAGCTGTGGGGGAAACGGCACCGTGAAATCGAGCCTAGTCGCGCCTTCTTCTGCCCGCAAAGGAATGCTGAGAGCACTGGCAGCCCCTGAGCCGGGTGTTGGTGCAGTCCGACTAGATCGAAGGAATTGCGCTCAGTTCTCTGGAACCTCCGTGGAGTTCGAGAGCCTCAAAATTTGAGGCGGGCTTGTTGTCCTCACCAGCTCAAAGCGGCGAGGGCCCACGCGCACGGCTAGGGCCCTGAGGCCTTCGAAGCTCCGACGCTCAACGAGCTGGGCGCGAGGCGCATTCCAGGCCCAAGAGCAAAAGGTCGGCATGAAAGACGAACTATGTCGAATCCAGGAGAGCCATACTGTATTACGGAAAACAAAAGAGTGTGTAACCATGCCGTCCAACGCCTCATAGGCACGTGTACATTCCTCGCCATCCGGTCGCCACCACTGCTCAAGACACCACCCCAGTGTCCGAGCAATGTTGATCCCATCAAGGAGAGGTGCACACGCAACCCGAAGGCGGGGAACACATGTTAGCTTGCTCACCCTAGATTGCCTGTGGGCATCGAGTTGGGACCAACCTCCCGTAAATCCTCGTCCGACTCCTCCGCATTGAGGACGTTGCTTCCGGCCTTCTCCTCGGTGTCGATCTCGACGCTGGGCTTTGGTATGCCAAATGGCTGCAGAGCCGCACGTCGGGCTGACTCGAGCTTGCCAGCTAATGCTTCTGCAGCTCCAGTGCCTGTGCGCACCGGCTGCAAGGCAGCTCCCTTCACAGGCTGTCTCTTGCCGGCCCTGGGCTTCAGCCCTTGGCCAGGGGATGGCATTCCGCCCACTCTGGTGCCCGTGCATCAGCATGCTCTGGGAGCTCAGGCCCCTGGAGAAAGACATATGCACGAAATTGCATTAGAGGCTTCGATTTGGTCGTTCAGCGATGCTGGTGGCGACAGGTGCAAAATGCGTGAGAGTCCTGTGTCGTCACGTCATGTTTCCTCTATGAGCAACTCCGGAACGTGCAATTCATCGCCTGCAGGTGCATCAGACCAGTTTTGCCACGCACACAAGCTGCGCCGGAGTAGCTTTGCCATGAGCTGCAATAAGCTCGGCGTTAGCAGGCCCCGTCTTCAGGAGCGATGCTCGCTGCCGGGCGTGAGAGCACCGGCAGCCCCTGAGGCGGGCGGTTCCAGTGAAACCCGACTCGGTCAAAGGAATCTCGCTCTCTGTGGATCCTGCAGGAAGCCGAGCGTAGAATTCGATGCGATTCGCGCGGAGCCCGGCTCCGGCTCAAAGCCGAAGGGCACTACTCCAGGGGATCTCTAAACCCTAATCCCTAAACCCTAATGCTTCAAAGGATGCGGCGAGTCGCACTGGGGGCCCTAAGCCCCGAGTCTGGCCAAGCCCAGGAGCAAGAGGCGCATCAGCACACCCGGGAGCTCAAGCCTCTGAGAAACCTTGAAGAGGGCCCCTTTGCGGGTTCCTGCAGGGTTTAGGGATAGATCAAAGCTTGCGGTTTGGTCTTTCAGTGATGCTGGTGGCGACATACTCACGCAAAGTGCATGAGAGGTCCCGTGTCGTCACTTCATGCGTCTTTGGCATTGTGGCCATGAGTATTTCTGGAACGTGCAGTTCATGGTCTGCAGGTACATCAGGCTAAGGTTATCACTGCTCAGAAAAAAACTGCCCAATTCCGCTTGCAAATCTTCTCGTCACACTTCACCACGCAGCTGCCCAAGGGAGATCACACTTTCAGAATCTTTCAGAAACGCTACAACTGGCTCTGCAGGCATGAGCTGCAATGAGCTCCGGGGCAGCTTGGCCCCGTCTTCGGGAGCAATGCTTGCTGCCGGGTGTATCGCACATCAGCTAGTGAGAGCATACACATATGCTGCAGCTGAGGGCAAAGCTGTCATTTTCATGGCCAGCGCCTCAGTCTGAGTTCCAGAAAGGCTCTCGTGTTCGCAGATTCCAACGCTGAAAGCAGAGCCAGGTCGGAATGCAGATCGCGGAGCGGAGATGCAACCGGGCTGCAAGTGCCGAGGGAGAGGCCGCAGCCACGTGGAGAATGAAAGGGAGAGACCAACACTAAGGTTTTTAGGGGGCTCTCAGAGCTCCAGGCTCGTTGCTGGGCTGAAGCGTCGCAAGCGAGCGCCGGAACAATGACACCGCGCGAAGAGCAGCTCTTCATCAAGAGAACGCAGTTCCAAGGAATACTGCTCCCCCCGTGGCCCTCTTGTCAAAGGTATGAGCCTCACCCTGCTCCGCACTGGGCTCTGCCAAATCTTGCATGCGGGTCTCTTCGATGGCTGCAGGGTGAGAATCCGCCGTACCCAGAGGTCTTGCTTGGTCAGAGGCCAAATGCGGGTGATTGCAGAGTAGCACGGAACTCCAGAAAACCTACTTACCAAAACATTGCATGAGCAGACTTTGATGAACTGATCCACGGAGCCGCACTCAGGGGGTGTCTTGTGGACAGGTTGCAGGGCAGGGCCCGCCTCTGCAGTGCTTAGTGCGACGGCCGTTCGTTGCAAGAGTAGGATGTCCCTCCTGAAGAAATGTCACGTGGTCTGCTTCCCCCAGGCAGCTCAGCTTTGGGTGGATCAAGGCAGAGTAACGAGAAGATTGGTGCGCAGAATGTGTCAGCATGCGGCGACAGGCGAAGGGGCATGAAAGATACTGTCTTCATTCTTGGCTAGCCTGCCGGCGCTGCGGGGCGCCCAACGGCCACGGGCGCATCCTCGCACGTGGAAGCTGAATTTTGGTGGTCCGCCTCTACGGCTTCAGAAGCTCTGAGCACTGGAGCTGGCGGTGCACGGCTCGAGGCAGCTCAGACTGCCCCACTCGGCGTCGTACGGCGAAGCTTCACGCCCAGGTCGCAGCCGGCAAACCGCTCAAGAAGCCGCGGATGCGGCAAAAAGCAGAGTCGGAGGGCCCCCCCAAAGGAAGCGAGACATAACAGACTCTCAGAACGAAGCCCTAAGCCCTAAGCCCAAACGGGCTTTTCTTCATCTCCCATGCCACACGCTCTCAACGGAGCGGTCAGCCAAAGTCTCCGGCTTCGCTCTTGTAAGGCCTTCGAAGGCTAAGGGTAAGGTTCAACACCCCCTCTAGGCGGAAGGACGAAGACACATGTCGGATTAGGGCTTATAGCTCTTTATAGGGCCATTTTAAGGCTTATGGGCAATTTCTAGGCATTAAGAGGGCCATTTTAGGGTTTCATTTTTTTTTGCAAGGCCGACTGTCAGGATTCATCCCCAAAACCGCTGAGGGCTTGAGGGCTTCGTTGCAAAATTCCAGCGAAAGATTCTGAGGTTCTGTCCATCCCTGGGGAGAGCTCGAACGCTGACCAAGACTGCGACATCTGGGAGCTCTGATGTAGGCTTTAAACTTTGGGGTATTCAATGTGCACAACACGTGCTTCTGTGAATCCGGTGCGAAGGCTGCACCACGGATCCGGCGTGCGCAAGGTCATGCGGCCGGGAGAGGTTGGCCCCTGGCAAACCGAGAAGCTGCACCTTGACCATTTCAACAGATCATACCATCGACTTCCGGGAATGACCTGACTTCGTGTACTCAAAACTCTGGCCGAAGGCTGGTGTGTCATGGAGAAACTGCAAGCAAGTCCTTACGAGTAGCAACTCGACCCATCCCGATCAAACGAAGAGCTCTTGCAGCTCATGCGCACAGCTACTGTTGGATTTTCAACTCGCAGGGGCCTGGGCGGTTGTCCTGAACGCGGCCCCCGGGCCCGTTCGAGGCATCTTCCGGAGATGTCCTACTGGGGAACTTGTCTGAGGCAGGGCCCCTTCTTTACAACAGCTCTCCCGATGTAGGAATGGCGATGACCCCTATTTAAGGGAATCCGTCGCCTTAGCTGCATTCGGCCCACAATCGGAATGCAGAAACCCAAATACCGACGGCACCCCTCCTGCTCCCTTCACTCAGATCGGATATCCCTTCATACAGGGCATATTCCTTCATACAGGGCCAAGGACATAAGGCCGCTACAAGCCCATGCTCCTTGGCCCATCCAACCGACCTGAGAATTCAAGAGCACTGGAGAGCTTCAAGTAGCTGGCGTCTCAACCACCAACCTTTCCGACCCTCGGCTATGCTGAGTTTTGGGGCGCCCAGTTCACAAGATTTAGGAGGACCTCGATGCCGAAGCTTGAGGAAGGTCTGGCAGAAAGGGCACTTGAACCTCACCGTGACCGCGGCAAGAGAGTGGGCAAGGGTCTCCCCTTGAGGAGATGGCTTTCCAGAACCTGCAATCTTCAAAAGGCCTGCAAGCTCGACGAAAGAAGCTTTCCCAAGAGGCACCCAACTTCAAGAGTGCTGGTCAAAACTCCGACCAGCTTCGCTGCCGCAGAAATTCCTGGACCACTCACAGCATTTCTGACGGCTTAATTTCAGGCTAGCTTTTTTCGGTGCTATGGTTCGGAGTATTTTTTGGTTTGAACTGTGAGGCCCTCGGCTGTGCACAAGCATGAGGGCTGCAGTTGCTTGTCCCTTGAGCGAAAACGCTCGTGAATTGATGCTGTCAGTTCTATCCACCTGAGCCACTCCTGAAGATGTTAAAAGATGAAGCACGACGTCCGCCTCCACATCATCATGATCCAAAGCAGATGCAGTGACGCGTACAAATCATGAGGAGCGACAGTAGCCTTTCAAAGCCTGAAAAGGACATGGCTCCTAAAAACGGACTCTGGCATAACATGATCGTTATACGGAGCTCTATGACAGCTAACACTGAACCTCATTCTTGCAGTGTAGATCCCACTCGCTGAAGGAGCAGCTAGCAGCTCAAGCAGTCCAAGCCGCACAAACCCAAGATCAATTATGGTTTAGGGTTTAAATTAAGGTTTAGGCTTGAGGGGAGATCAAGAATCATGTCAAGAACACCCCCTCAGGATTCTGCAGCAGGATTGGAGATCTTTCCTAAACCCAGAACCCAGAACCGCGGGATATAGAGACCGGAGCTACCAGGAGGAGGCAAAAACAAATACGGGACGCTGGCCAGAACTTCGTACTCAATTAAAAAAACTCACAACAAAACGCGCACAGCACTGGGGCGGGACGAAGTCTTGGATTTCCCTGGGACAGGAAACAGCGCGATGCGCCGCAGCGGGAGCCCCGGGTGCCTCTCGCGAACACTTACCACATCCTCTTTGCCCTGACCGGAGGAACCCCGTGTTGAACCCTCCTGATTGTAAGCACGATCTCCCAAGCCCGAGAACCTCCACCAAAAACCTGGCCAACCCTCGCAAGCCCCTTATCTAGCCCGGTGCCGCGCCTGGGAGGAAAGCACCAGGAAAGGCATAGCTTCCTCTGAAGCAGCAGTCGGCACATGGACCTGGCTTGGACTTGGGTTTTTGGTGGTCTCGTGGTTTTGGGGTTTACATGGTTTGAAGCTTTCGGATTTGGAATTTGGGTCTTTGGGTCTTGGGTGTCTAGAGCTTGGGAGCAAAAGGATTTCGCGGGACTTGAGATTGGAGTTTGGAGACTGCTAGGGTGCTAAAGCATTCGAGGCTTCGAACCCGCCTCCCCGATGCAGACTCCAATCTCATCATGGCGGCGGGGAGGAGGGTTTGTTAAAACCCTTTCTGTCTACCCTCTGCCTCTGCCGCTTCTGTCTGTTTCGAAGACCCTCTTCGTGAACTCCCTTAGGCTTCAGCGCGAGCCAAACCGTGAAGTGTATGTGTTCGTATATACATGTATGTATGATGCATACATATACATACATATGAACAGAAACACTACTTCTGCGTGTGGTTGAGAATATCGATGTACACGTTATGAGGTTTATCGCGCCGGACAGGGCCAGGCTGCGAATGACGTCGAAAGATGAAGTTCTGCGAAGGAGAAGGGCACAAGTCAGGGTTTAGGGTTCCAGAAGGGTTTTTGGTTAACGGTTTCAGATCTACTGACTCGAGTAGAGAGCGCCAGTCCGCTAGTCTGCTAAACAAAATTGCAATAGTAGCGGCGGCGCAAGAACAAGAATCAGGTTTATAGGGTGTGTCATACTATATAGCTATAATAGGGACTGCAAGGGGCTGGGAACAATGTTAATGCCTACCCCGCTGTCTACGAGTACGTCCTGGTGGTGTTTCGTCATCGAGAACTTAGCAATGAGCCTATTCGTTTTCAGGCTTCTTTCTTGCGGCCTGTGACTGTCAGACTGAGTTAGGCGGAGCTAGTAGGTGCGGCCTTGCATCCTGATGTCTCACCAGTCATAGCCGTTCGAGAGCTTAGGGTGGTCTAGAAGTCTCTTGCTCCAAATCCTCATTCCAGTTTGGCTGCGGACTGAGGATATGATATGTCACCTCGAAAGCGCCACTGGAATGCGATTTACGCCAAGCCTTTCCAGCTTCGTGGCTATGCTAACATTCTTGCGAACATCTTTGCACGTCACCTTAGATGGGGGGCAACAGTGCGGAACTGGTTACTCGGCTCGTCTTCTCCAATAGCCCTTGAGCAGAATCTGCACGACGTGTTGCTACTCACCGTGGCTTTCAGCTACAGCCTTGAACCCATAGCCCCGTGAGAACTCGCCTCACAAGCTTTTCTCGCTGCAGGCTCAACAGGTTGTAGCAATCGTAGATGTCCCGGTGGTCGTCGTTGCTTCGAGGGGTCCTGGCTAAACGCGGAATCCTCCCTTGAATGCTTCGACGGCACCTGGCAACAACCAGGCCGGGAGGCTCAGAGCCTCAGAGCGGAAAGCCGGGGAAGGGCTGCAGTTTTTACGCCTTTCGCCTTTTTTAGCGCTGCTTCAAGGCTCCCCCACCCGGGCGCCGCCGAAGGCGTCAGAGGTGCGTCTGCTGCCATGGTGGGACTTTTTGGTCGAATGCGGCCTGGCCTCGGCCTCAAGCGCCCTGAGCTGAAGTTGGTGTGGTAACGAGCTTCAAACTTGATCCATGCCGCAGTGCGACTGCAAAGAGGAATTTCTCTCTGGTGTGGTACAGCGTAAAGCACGGCACAGCTCCTTCCATTTCCATGTAGGTAGAATCGCGCTTCACTGTCACTGCAGAATGGTGTGGCCGTGGCCAATGCGTCGCTTCAGGCAGTCTGTACGCGTCGGACGCTCCGCCAACTTGCACAGTGTCAGTGTCAGGCATAGCATGCCGGCCTACACACCCACCACACGCACGCGTGTGCACGGAAGTAGGCCTGGCCTATTCTGACATGACTCAAACAGTATTCCCTGCTTGAAACGTGCTTGGCTTCGGAAGAGCAGACTGGCAGGCAGGAGCGCCGCCGGAAGTTTCAGACATCGCTTTTGAGGCCTCCCGGCCCGAGATCAGCTCAGGTCCTCGCGGAGGGCCCTCAATCCACTGAAGCTAAGTCTCCAACCACTAGGACGGCTTGCGAAGGCTCCAGGCGGGGGCGCCGGTGTTCTGGTTTCAGTGAGGCTCAAACCCCAGAAAGCCGTGGAGGGCTCCTCAGGAAGCACCTTTTTGAATCTCAGACCTTTCCGGTGCCTTTTAAGACTTTTGGGGGGATGCCTGCAGAAACGGGCCCCACTGGGAGGGGGAGCATCAGGCTTCGGGGGATTTTCGGGGCCCCCGAAGCTGTCAGGGCGTGTCCTGGTCCCCGAAGGGAAGCCTCGGAGGTCTTCGCTGAGATCTTAGCCTGAACCAGGCTCTCCTACACATTGTAGTTCTATCTTTAGGTCAGAGTCTTAGGCTTTGGGGTTCTGTCTTATGGGTCAGTTAGGGACTTTTCGACTCTTAGAATTTTGCTAGAAGACAGATGTGGAAGTAGAGGGCTTCCAGCCATGGGCCTGGTGCATGGCTGACATCCGCATGGCACTTGGTCTGTGGAGGACCGAAAAACAATCCGTAGGGGCCCACGTACCTACAGAGCATACAAGCTGACCCTTAAGTTCTTATACAGGAACAAGGCCCGTCGGAGAGTCTTGGACACCGCGCCAAAGGGGCTGCGAGCAGGCGGCTGCGACCTGTAACTTTCCTCCCAGAACATTCCGCGCCAATCCACGGGCACAGCGCATCGGCACCTTGCGTAGGCGCTTTAGCATTGAAAGCTCTCGCGGACGCCCACATCTCATGCGCCTTAGCCTGAGCCTCGGGTTCCACGTGACCTCAGGGCATGCTGTGCTGGGCCTTGAAGCGTGCGCCGAGCGCTCCAAGTCGGACCGGCGCCCCTACAAGTAGCAGCATTGAAGCACACAAACCACGAGCCATCGAGAACAAAGCACCAAAAACGCCGATTGTCGTATGAGTGTGCAGGTGCTCTGTAATCTAAGGTCGAAAACACCTCCGCAAACCTCTGGCAGCGCGACTGCATCGCGGGATCCCTGTGCAGACCCTCCGGGCGACGTGAGGTCTCCCCGACCTGCTTCGCAGTAGGCTGCTGTCGGGCTTACATGCGGCCGTGACTCTGACGGCTAGGTGCAGTGGGGATCCTTTCCCCTGTAAGGCTGGACTTCTTCGAGGAGTCAGATGTTCGGCGATATTCTACGCGTTTTGCTGGACGGTTTAGGCTTTAAGGTTCTGGGACCCAGCCCGGCTCCCAAACGGTCTCTGGGCTTCAGGCTTTGAGGCCCACGGCGCTGAAACGCCTTCGAGGCCAGTGGACAGCTATGCACTCGGACTCGGACTAAGGTTTCCCAGGCTGGGCCCGGTGAGCGGAGTAGCAAAGCCTGAAGCTTCCCTTGCCATGAAAAGCGCATGCCTTGAAGGGCTCTCCGAGTTTTCTTTTTCTTCTGCCTTACCGCAGCATGCCGTGGCTGGGTGAAGCGATCTGCCGCCTTAGCTCCTCAAGCTCGTGCTGGGGCACAAGAACACTGACAGTGCGGGCGTTCTACCGCTCGGCTCATGCGAAGAGAAGCGCTCGGCTCAGCCTCCCGTCGCCTTCGGTCGCCCGGTCAGCCCTTTTTGGGTCTTCTTCGTGAGGCTCTCAGGTTAGGTCCGAGGCTTCAAGGCACCAGGGAGTCTAGGAGCGGTTCCTCGACAGTCATACCTTAGGTTCTTAGGATGCCTTAGGCCCACGCAAGTCAGGAGGGCACGACACGTGTGCTCCCCAGCGAGACAGGCGATTTGGGGTACTCAAGGTCTGAAAAGGAATACCGGGATACTCTATGTTTCCGGCAACCTTGGGGTACCAGCGTAGTCTCTTGGACAGGTTTCGGGCCTGCCCTGCCCTGGAGGTGCTTGCAGAAAATCCGGTAAAGTTTCAGGATACGTTGTCAAACCGTTTCTTCGGAGGCAGGTATTGCGTTACTTCGCAGACGCACATCTCTCGGCGACAGGAGCTGTGGCTGCCAACTTGCGCATTCACAGTGGCACGCGAATCGCTCTGCGGCCTTGGAGACCTAAGCCTAAAGCCCATAAGCCCTATAAATCCCTAATTACAGACCCTAACCATCTGTGGCTTTCTGGGTGTGGGCGTCCAGTTCCGCGGGAGCGCAAGGCCCTCTTCGGCTCGCAGGCACAGGAACGCAAGCTGCCAAGGGCACATGGGAAGCAACACGGCTACGATGTGACGATATCCTTTCAAAAAAGAAGGGGCCTTAAAAACCCGTGTAGTGAAGCTGCAAGGCAAGCAACTGCCAAGGGTTCCGACAGACCCAAGCCGGGGTGCCTTTGCTAGGTAGTGTCCTTCATCTGACTATTTCCGACCCTCTTATGAGTCAGAGCGGTGCACTGGAATTGGGCGGCTTCGACAGAAGCTCAATCTCGCCTCCTCCACCTTTGCTCTGACGGTGGCCTTGCAGAAACTGGCCATCAAGAAGGGGCCGCGAGCATTTCTGCGACTGCGGTTGTCATCGAGCCGTCGGTAGTTTCTTGACTCCGTCGCTCGAGCTCGAACGACACGGAAGCGACCCATGCGACCCAGCTTACGCTGATCGCTGACGCAACTGCCCAAATCCCAAGTCCGAGAACCGCCCAGGGATTCTCGCTGGACAGACGAAGGGAAGCGCTCCCGAAAGAGGCCTCGATGGATACCCTAAAGCCTATAAACCCCAAACCCCTAAATGTTTCGTTCAAGAGTTCCCGAAAGGGCTCCTGTAAAGGCTCAGCTGCTCGCAGAGATCTGCCTTGAAGTGCCGGCGCCACCAGTTCGAGGCCCTCAGCACGCGTCGACACCTCCCTATTTTACCCTGGCGCCGTTCAACTGGTCATGGAAAGGCTGCACGGTTCCTGTAAAGGGATCTAGAATCTAGAAGCGTTCCAAAACGACTTTATGGGTTACCATAGGGTTTCCGACAGTCCATGTGTGGTGCCTCTTACGGCTCACGGCTTTCACGGAGGACGTTCGGGCGTTCAAGTGCTGCCGATGGCTGTCCTCCAAAGCCTGATGATTAACAGTAGTCAAGCAGGTTGACTGCAGATCAGTGGACGGTCTTCAAGCTCTCATGACTCAAAAAGTGAGGAAGTCTGTCATGCCCTGTTTTCCGGGCATGCCTCTTGAGGCCGCATGGAATCCGGCTTGTGCGGGTCTCGGGCTGCTGCAAAGAAGGCAAGGGCTTTCGGGAGCTCGGAAGGGAGGACTTTACTCAGCTCGCCTTCATCAAGGTTCGCGAACTGTAGCAAAAGCTCGGCCCTTTCAGTGTGCCATTCACCACGATCCAGATGCTGGCATCGCCGAGAGGATGGGTGTAGGGCTCAGGCCTAAGACAAACAAAGTCGCCTGTGGCTTGCAGGGACACTGGCGCTTAAGAGCCGCCAAAGCTGTGGAGTGCAGACGTAGGGCTCGGTGTGAAGATGCTGCACTAGGGCTCTGGGAACGAAGCGGTCACACGCAAGCCTGGGCCAAAAGAAAGCCATGCTTGCGCTGCTCGAGACAGCGACAGCGGCCAAAATTCAGTGGAAGGCGGAACCTGGGGATGCCCCGCAGACAGAGTATGACTTACCTTTGGTTAGTAGGGAATGGAAGAATGGTAGTAATAGTAGTTATAACTGTACCCCATTCCTTCATTCCCTACTGACCAAAGGTAAGATGAGGGGTATCGCTAGAGGGATGAGGTATCGCTGCAGCCAGCAAAATGCCCGCGGGACAGCTGTTCACTGTCACGGCCCATAAAGGCTTCGGCGGCATGTGATTCTGTTTACTTCTATGGGGCCCGGAGTATCGCTGATGCGCCTGACTGGATTAAGTATCGGTCTCTCATGCAAAACTCTTGGTCATGTCCGCTGTAGCCTTGCGCCTTGCATGGATCACCGGCTGTCAGGCCATGACCGGAACGTTAGGAGGCTATGTAAGTCTGCATGCGACGGGCCTCTCTTTGTCGTCAAGTGAATCGACAACGGCCGTATGTCTCTCTGGGTCTGTGCGAAGACGAGGAACAAAAGAAGCGGGAATCGAAACTCGGCGATGGCATCTTGCTCCTTCCTGCAGCCCCACAAGAAAGTCAGCAACACAAGTTCTTGGGCCATTCGGAAAGACTCCGAGGAAGATTCGCTGCAGCTGATGAAGGCACCTCTGACACGGCCGTGCGCTGCAGCTGCTGCCCACATGGCGCTGAGCTCCAGGCGCGCAGGCCATGCTTGGAGGCCTCGGACTGCTGCCAGTGCTTGACACCTGTTCCTCTTCACCACACACGCATGCAGGCAGTAAGCACCGACAGGCAGGGCGTGTCATCCAGGCAGGTTATGGCAGCATATGGCAGCGTGGCACAGAAAGACATGCGAGAAGGCCCAACGCAAAGAAAGGACTCTTCCGATAACTGGCATTGTCTTGCACTAAGGCTATGAACCCAAGGGGGAACCTTCATGCTAAGCTGTGCATGCTTTTCGGACCGAGCCGACAACCTGTTAAACTCTCGGCCCTCACGGCCATGGGACGTGAGCTCCAACGAACAAGATCCGAAAGTATCCACTGTTCCTTCGCAAACCCTGATCTCATACTGTGCACAGAAGCTGCCGCGGCACCTGATTGTTTCTGCTACGCTTCTCAATGCTTGTGGAGATGCTACAAGGCCAGATAATGCCAGATAGTTCATTGTGCACTTGAGGGCGTTCTCCAACATGGCCTCTTTGATCAGAAACTTGTCCTCAAAGCTTGGCCCTCAACTTCGAAAATGCGTGAATGCCACACCTCAGAATCCAGCCGTAGCTGAGGTTTTTCGGAAGCGCGAAGTTGTGTTTGGCGCAGTTGGCGGGACATCTGGCTGCGTTGGGCGGTGACTGGCGGTTTCTGCCTGAAGGGTTCAGGGTTTAGGAGTTTAAGAGTTTAGGGATCAGGGCTAGCGATGGTTAGCGGGGAGATTTTGTCGCTACCTTTGCTGAGCTGAGCCGCATCAGATCATCATGAGCATCGTGACTCCATGGGCTCGAAGACATCTCGAGACATCAAGCTTGGCACTGGAACTGCGACAGCTGGTGCCACTTGGCGCATCTTGCAGACATCTCTCATTTCGTGGCATCCTGACACTTATGTATGAGCTGCGCAAAACAGAAAAAGTTATGCTTGGATAGGCAACTGATGCTACAGCCCCCACGAAGCCGCATCACGGGCGCCTTAGAAACTGTTATCGGTACCCCTCGTAGCCGGAGCGAGCCTGCCGGACCCGTCTTGCAACTGCCAACAAAGGAACGAAGCTTCCGATGACAGGCATGGGCTTTCACTGAGGCTACGAGCCGAGGTGGGAACCTTTGCGCCAAGCCGTGCGGACCGCTCGAACCGAGCCAGTGGTTAGAGATCATGTTGAGACACGGACAGCACTCACGCCGCGCCCTGGCCGCGTTCTTCCCTGGAGGGCCAATCGGGCTTGAGGAATTGTTACCAGCCTCCTTCCCTCAGACCAGTTTGCAGGCGCCAGTGCGAGGTGATGAATCTCCACGTCTTCCACGGGATTTTGAGTTTGAAGGCCTCCGGCCCCTTTTTTTGAGTCTTGCGGCAGAAGAGCCAGGGCTTCGAGGACCCTGAGAAGCGGAAGCCTCACAGCGTTAGAGCCGGATCGGGCCCGGGGCTGCAAATGCAATGAGTCGTCAGTTTTAAGGTTTCTATGTACTTCAAGGGTCCTATATCACCCCCTTTGAAGGGGGCCGGGCCTTCTCAGCTCCTGTTTGGGGACCCGCGGAGTTAAGAAAACGCTGGCTTGTAGAGATCTCCAAAAACCTCCTTGGACTCAGAGACCTGACAGACCTGGGCAGCTTCAACCTCGAGGTCTCGAAAAGGGCGTGGCCTCAATCTCTGAGAGCTCTCACTGAGCCACGCTGCGGGCGCTTTGGAGGAGTGCAAAATGCCTCGTAGATGTGAGCTGGGTTGACGCAAGAGGCTGCAGACTTTCCCCATCAACTCGTAACCCCATACATGGGTATCTGGGCTCTTAGCTATAGAACCGAAGCTGCAGGCGGAACTGTCACGCACGTGCAGTGTCGGCCTTGCCTCCTCAGCCAGCTAGTGGGTGTCACAAGTCACCGGGACAGGGGCAGCATTGTAAGTCACCCCTAAAGCCATGAAATCCCAAACCCGGCTACAGGAGCCTCTGAGATTCTCGCCACCAGCGGTCTTCGGGCCAGGAGTCACAAAGACTCTTCCGTCTCCGGCTCCATGAAGCGACCCGGACCGTAAAGCCGCCGGCAGGGTGAAGCTGTTGAAAGTGGTTTAGGGTTTAGGGTTTAGGGGTTTAGGGTTTAGGGTTTAGGGGTTTAGGGTTTAGGGTTTGGGGCATGATGGTATCTCCACTTCAGCGACCCCTGTGCTGAATGCTCCGCTGGAGATGACGGCCTTTCAGTCGATGATCGATGAAAATAAGAATTTTCAAAGGGTGGTGGTTCGGGGTTTTAGGTTTAGGGGTAGTGCCGCCGGCACCCCGTCTTTGACACGAAGACCCCACACGGTTACTTAACACCTGCACAGGCAGCTCCAAGACGACCCTCACACTGCAGGACCACCGTGCATTCCTAGAAGAAAGCTTAACTTCGAAGGCCTGAAGTTTTTGCATGGAGCATGCCCGCATGGGGGGCAAGATCGCACGACCGTCACTCTGAGAGGCTCTTGTCAAAGAGCCGAGGCGACAAGGCGACAAGCGATCGCCTCTCTAGGAGGCAGCGAGCCGAGGTCACTGGTGACTCCAAACGGAAAGCCCGCTTTTCCAGCTCAAACCATGGAACCCAGGCCCAGCCTGCAAAGCAGCAGCTGAGCCATCACGGGGCCGGTAGGCAAATCACGGCCCATGGCGAAATGCAGCAACCTATGCAAAGTCCCTCGATGAGACAAGGGATCTTTGCCAACAAATCGAAGAGGGATCTTTGCTGTGGAAAGCTACGTTTCTACAGAAGCCTGAGCCGACATGGTGGACAAAAACAGCTCTCTGACCGGGTATCGGGGTCCCCAGATCGGTACCTCTGAACCCGGCTCCGGATAGTACCGTACCGTACCTTGATGCAACACCCTCATGTCATCACGGCTAGCGCTGCTCAATTTGTTCGATGACGTTGGCCCAGCCCCAGCCTGGAATGAAAGCCCTCAACTGAGCCTCTAACAGCCCGAACAATCCAATCTCCCCGCTGGCAGACCCTAAACTCTAAACTCTAGACCCTAAACCCCAGAGCCCCCACCGGCAAACACTGGCGCTGCCGTTTCTCTGCGGCAGACGCTTCAGGTCACCATTCCGCACCGACTCTCAGCTCGAGCTGGATCTCTGCCTCCGCACACGGTAATATGGGGGTTTAAGGTTTAAGAGTTAAGGGTTTAGGGTTTAAGGGGGCCTGAATATCGCAATTGGGCTTTTGGGACATATTTCAGTATGACTATAATGAGGAGCTCCAAAACAGAAGTGGTGATTCTCTTACGCCCATTATATCATTATGTGTTTAGGGCCGTTTAGGGCTTAGACAGTCATAAACTTGCAAATTACATTGACAGGATATGGAGCTAGCACCTCACAGACTATCAGCGGCGGCTTCTCAGCTCGGGTGTCGGCCCCATGGCATCGACAAGTACAGAATTGCCTCTCGCTGGTGTCGTTTGTTGCTTGCCTGTCACTCGGAATGGTTTGAATGCATGCTGTGTGTACTCTCGAAAGATGTACCTTGAAAGCAAATTTCAGCTATCAAAAAATCTTAGGGCTCTATCTGACTGTGTGGGAGTGTAGGTGTCGCAAGCTGTCCCAATAAACCTTGCCAGACAATCCTGTCACTGCAAGTCTGCTGACAAACGCTGCCATTTCACTTGAACCGAAACACAGAAGTCCTGCAGGACAGCAAACGACTCCTCTCTGCTGGCGCCGACGCCTCTCAGACAAATCAAGCAACTCGAAGAAAGAAAGAAGCGTTCCCCAAGTCGCACCTTTCTCCGGCTCCTTTCCGAGAACGAACATTCTCTATATATGCCTTCTTCATGTGGTGTGATAAGTAAGCTCAGAAAAGGTCCGCTACCCTGCGCCATGCTTCAAGCACTTCACTAGTTCTTGGAGATGGTGCATCTGTCATCCCAAGCCTTGCCCTCGTCCGGTTGGCAGTGTTCTCGAAGCGACTCAAGTACATGACGACTATCAGTGCCGCCACTGTCGCCGGATCAATGCTCTTGGCTTCCGCGAATATGGTGCCGTCCCCACCATAGAAGAAGATCTCCGCAAAACGCTGCGCTTGAAGGCCGTTCTCGACCTCGACACCTACACCAATCAGCCACGTCTTCAAGGACATCAAAGACTGGTGGTCGTCAGGATCCACAGGCTTGCGTGGAGCATTCTTGGCAAAGCTCAGGAAGCGCTCATGCGTCTGCGGGTTGATCTCGGTCGTTTGCCCGAAGTCCAGCAGCCCGACCTGGCCGCTCGGGAGGGCCAGGAAGTTGCCTGGATGCGCATCAGCCTGAAGAAACCTGTGTTTGAAGAGCATCTCCGCATAAGCTTCGTACAACACCGTCCTCTGAGCTGGCCCGAAAACGTCCACCGCATCCCCCACAGCCCACCTAGCTTCCGCTTCAGCGCCAGTGATGCCCTCAAGCTTCTCCATAAGCAAAAACATCTGGTCAGAGCGGTATACCTTCAGGGCCATACAGACCTGTTACACCCAGGCCTGACCTGTTTACCAAAAAACATGTACTGTTTGCTGGCGAGCTGAGGCAGCCCCACCTTGGCCACAACGATGGACTGGTTCTCCACGAAGTTCGCCTTGGCACGACACTGGTTCTCTGCCTCTTTCATGAAGTCGGTTTCCTCATCAATCATGGGCTCGAGCTTGGCTGCCACCGCTCGAAGCATCACGGAAGCTCCGACTCCCTCCTTAGCTGCATTGACCTTGTCCGCCAACTCAACCATGATCTGAAGGTCTGCCTTGTAGACGGCCTTAATGTGAGGATGTTGGATCTTCAATATGCATGGACTCCCCTCCCACAGACCTGCATGGACTTGCGCGATGGAGGCGCTTTTGATGGGCTCGAGGCTCACGTTGGTGAGGTGTGGTTGGAGTGACTTCAAGATGCCCTCCACATGATCAGCTGGACTACGAAAGTCTGTTGACTCTTGGGCGGCACGAAAGACTTCGCGATAGGCCAGCGGCAGATCGTCTCTGAGCGACACCATCTGCATCGCCTTTAGCGGAAGGCCGCCCATCTTCAAGGCCGCGTTGAAGAGCGTCTGAGCGATCATGTAGTGTCGCTCTTCCCAGCTCAGGTATAAGGTCTGCCTGTCATTGACGGCCTGCACCCATGAGTCCGGCATCCAGCTCTTCAGCCCGCGGAAGAGAAAGAAGGAGTCGCTGACGCTGTCCCGGAAGTAAATCCAAGTGCAAAAGTCGACAATTTCATTGGCCTTCTGGTGCCTGTCCTCTATCTCCTTGTAGAGCACATCTTGCTGCAACCACGCAGGTCCAATCACCGACATGATGGTCCTGGCAGAGCAAGCGCTCACAAGCCCTCGACTGAACAGTATGTCATTGGAACAGCTCAGTGACAAGTGGTCTGCAGTCTACATTTGCTGATGCAGCATTGGAGAAGCGCACAGGTCAAACTCTCCAGGCTAAGACTCGCGCTGTCGGGGGACTTCAATCAACAGCAGACACAGGTAAAGACAGAAAGCAGGCGACTCGCCTCAACTTGGGCCGAAGGTGCTAAGCGCAGGCGGGAGAGTCAGTGAAAAAATGACACATGTCAGGTCAAGACCGCAAGTCGTGCCACTTTGGCAGAAGGCCAGCACTTTTTCTCGCTGCAGTTTGCGGACTCAATCGTAGCTGCTGTCGCATTGGCCAGCTTCCAGCACAGAAACTGACTGATAACACCGCTACGTCTGCGAGGATGGTCACTGCCTACTAGGTGAGTCCATCCCCGGAGTTGCGGAGCTTTTCGCACCATAACAGGAGTGGCACAGCACATCTGCAACGCTCGCATAGAGGATGGGTTGTCCAAGCCTCACACATGGCAAGCTGCAGGTTGGGCAAAATACCCTGACGTTCAAAGAGCCGAGTCTGAGTTGCGGGGATGGCTCACTTCGGTGCTTCTGCCCACTGCAACGGGTCCATCCGCGAGCCATTGCAAAAGGTAGTCACGGCTCCGACGACAAAGCCTGTGAGCCTGCAGAGCTCGCAAGACACCTTCACACGCGCTAGGCTCTCAGGACTCTGGGCCAAAGCCCAAGCAGAAGGACGCCATGGACGAATGGAGGTAGACTTCTATCAGGGCACTGCATCACACTTCAATGGGCTTTCCTGTAAGGATCCATCAGCCTCTCGCGCCAGCGCCCTGCACTTCCGGAAGCCGCAGGACGGGTGGAGCAACTTCGAAGTCTCCGTGATGCCTCTGCGAAGCCGCTGTGAAGCTGCGCGCCGAGCGCAAGCTGCTGGCCACAAGGCTGGCATCTCTTGCAGACTCAGAAGCACACATGGAGAAACCATCCCCGTTCTGATAGCGCAGCGGTGAACACCGTTCTTCACAGCATTGTGTCCCGCTCCATCACATCTCACACCCAGCCAGAGAAAAGCCTCTCGATTCCCTGGCTTGGTCCCGGCCCGCTATGGAAAAATGACTCAAAATTCCATGCGGCATCGAGAGACGGCGCTGCACTCTTTGCCTAGCCCTAGCCAGCCCTACCCCTTGCCATGATACACAAACCCAGGCGGACAAACGCAGATCGCCCGCGGCTCGCCAGCAATATCTAGAACATGTGGAGCACTTGGAGCATACGACACTGCGCGAGACACGGTGAAGCACAAAATTGAAGGTGTATGCAGCCTGGACATGCGAAGCCGCAGGAAGAAACAAGTGCCCACGGAGGTCAGCAGAGTGAAAGACAACTTGTGAGGACACACGGAAGCTCTCAAAGACAGCCTACAACCTTGCGGCGCCCTGGACAAGTGACAGATTGGCAAAATACAGCTGCCTTGTCCCAGCATGGCCTAGCAAGTCCAGAAAGTCTTCTGCCAGCGACAACATAAACTGGCTGAGATGTTGCTGCTTGTCTTACGCCTTGCTGCTCGAATCGTGCAGGAAAGGGTTTCACCGAACCTGCCATGCAGCTTGCAAAGACTTCTTGTGGACCGAGGACACAGTTCACAATCATCGCTTGCACATGGCATCATTAGTAGCGCGCACACGCAGCTGCCAGAACCCTTTGAACTCACTATCGGCAGGTGCTTCCCGGCCCCGTACGCTGAGCTGGTTTGAGGGATGAAGAAGCTGGAAAGATGCTTTCGGTGCTGCAATGGCTGCAGCTCGCGCCGAAACATGCACAATCACAGAAGTCGTTGCGTCTCGCAAGGACCGCAGATGCATCTTGGCGATGGCCGCTGGTGTTGGGCCCTTGGCTGACAAGCTTAAGCCCCAGCCTGCAAGCCGAAGCTCTGCAGCGGGTTGCAAAATCACCTTCCTGTTGCACATATTTGGGAAATAAAGGGTCCATGTCTACATAAAGATCAATCAAGAAGGCAGTCTGTGAACGCAGGAGATGCCAGATTCCGGATCCATCGCAAATTGGGAGCGAGCCGACCTTTCCCTTGGCTAGGGTCGAGGGTCCATTTGCCACGAGCCTGCGCGCAAAGACTGCCAGTCAAACTCACCGCGGTCAAGTGGTTCCTTGATTCCCTATGTTCGCTGTAATATTGATTGTGCGCGAGGAATGGCAGGCTGGCTGCCCACGATTGCCGCAGCACGAGGTAAGGAAGTTATAGGAAGTTCGACCTCCGGAACGCAGAACGGCTCGCCCAGAGCTTACACACGCTTAAGCATGGCCTCTACATAGTCTGTCCACAAGGTTGAGCGCAAGCCGGCGACTGTAGAGGTGGATGAACAACTTCATGGCATCTGCCCTGCACGAGTCTTGACCATGCAGAGGCGTAGTAGGTCTGCCCGTCCTACAGTTCACTTCGCCTGGCCAGCATGCACAATTCCATGGCTACCCTGCAGCTGAGGCAGCTCTGCCTGCTCAACAGCAAATCTTCTAAGGAAGGGTAGCAAGTTCGAGAAGGACATGACCTTTTGCGGAGGGGTCTGGGCTAGCGGAGACACAGGCGCTTCCAAGCATCCGACAGTTCGCCTTGTGGACGGCTTGGTCGGTCGGCAGGCTGGTCAGATGGTTGGTTTGTGAAAAGCTGCCTACTCACTCGGCTGAAGCTAAGGCAGGGAGAGCGGCCTCCAAGAGGACGCGCACACTGCGGTGTCTGACATTAGCTCACCATTGTTGAGCCCAGGCATGCGAGCAACATGATAGGTAATGCAATAGACATGTCTTCAAACGCACGTACGACAATGTTGCAGAAAGAAAGTCACTGGATACCATGTTGGAGACACCTGCCTAATCAGAGAGCAGAAGCGAAAGCTTTTGAAGTGTCTTTCTGCTAAGGGAGGAAGGCACAAGAACCACAGGCATGATCTGCCTGCATACACGAATTGCTCTGCCAGCATGGAGCACGGTGGAACCTGCCCCATCCAAGCTCGAGATGACTTCGCCTGTCAACAAATCTACTTGCTCACGTTCGCAGGCAAGAGCCAAATCCGATCACCGGAGGCCTTTTATATCTGACAGAGGGACTGCCAGCTGCTTTGGCACGGCTGGCACTGCAGGCTTTGGCAAGTGGAGGAGCAACCTTGGTGCTGCCGCACGCTTGCGCATAGCCCGAGCCCAGGAAGAGTTTCAGGGCTGCTGGGGGCTCACACAAATTTCTGAACATATGACCCAATCCTGGGCTGACCTGCTACCGTGGGCTTGCTTTGCTTTACAGTAGTAGTTTCCAGCAATAGAGAATCGTCAAATCCACAAAGGTCTTGAGTCTGCTGCTCAACACATACCCCGCTGCACTACATTTACAAGGCAGACAGGCCTGAGGCGCTGACGCACGCTCACGCAGAGCCCGAGCCCAGGAGCAGTGTCAGGGCTGGGGGGGTTGTACTGCACCTTGTAGTTAGGCCCCTGGTTTTAATCCCAATTAAGTCCAAGGGCCTGCCGGCATTTGGACTCTTATAGGATCCTTAAGGGAGCGTGGTTCAAGGGGGGAGGGTACAAGGAATCCTTAGGGGAACCTTAGGGAGTACTAGGGAGAGTTTGGGATCACTAGGCCATGTACCCCCCTTGGAGCCCCCTCCCTTAAGGATACTATAAGACTCGGCTTCTCGGCAGATACAGCCCAAACTCCTACTTCTATGAACAAGAACGCGGCTTGAAATGAATTCCCGAGCCCTCCAACTCGCCGGCCAACATGAAACCCACGATGCAGAAATACATTCCAAGGAACAAGGCACGGCCTGACCCAGAATGGAAACCTTGCCGAAGCAAATATTGGGGCCTAGGCCCCTGGATTTTATTCCCGCACCTCCGCCCCCTATGATAAGCAAAAGCAATTGTCAAATCTGCAAAGGTCTTGAGTCTGCTGCTCACAATCACCACAAGGCAGACAGGCTTGCAAATGCTTCATGAGCCATCTGCATACACCACGCCGTTGGTGCGCACACGCTTTCTGCAGCCGCTCTTGCTGCAACAAAATGCTGTGCTCTCCCTGCGCTTCTTTTCAAGACCTGTTCATCACAAGCACACGACTTAAGCTACTTTCTGTATCCTCCCGGTCCTTGCAAGGCTACTCCACAACATCAGTCAGCTGTACTTGGGTTCGCTAAATGTTCGCGATCGCGTTGACATGGCAAAGCTGCCTATGCTTTCAGACCGATCAGGAGACGGATGTCTTGTTTGGTCTTCTCAGCTATGCCAGACATGCAGCCCCCAATTGTCTGCATCCACACTGAAAATATCATCGCACAAGCCAGGCTTCTGCCACGAACATTGACATTGTCATGACCGATTTCGATGCGCAAGCTGAAGTGACGCTTAAACCCGTGACATCAGTGGGTAGCGCTTGCATTGACGGCAGTGTGGAAATATCAAGGCAATCTGCGAGGAACATGGACAAGGCTTGGAGGCTTCAAGCGAGCGGCATCTCAAGGAAACGGAAAGAAGGATGGTCAGGTTGACCGTTGTCCTCCTGAGCCCACAAGAACCGTTTACATAGGGGCCGAATCGGGCCGAAACTCTCACGCTACATCCTGTAAGAGCGAATCACAAACATCGCCACCTGCACTGCGCTGGATTGATTGGCGCTGGGCGACTGCCCGCGCAGACAATGGAATATCGGCAAAGATGGGCAACAAAATGAGTGGGGGCAAGCCGAATGCATGAATAAGCACAAAGTAACGGGGTATCAAGAACCTGCGACGCCGTTGCAATCCTGGCAGGTCTAGATGGCACCTTTTCAAACAGCTTCAAGGTCTCTGCAGGTGGGCTGCATGGGGCCAGGTGGGCTCCAGCCCTTGGCCTCCCTTAACAACAAGGCCCTGGCGACGCCGCGCCAGGGATGCCCAACTTGGCATCAAACCATGAAGCCCGGCCAGGCATGAAAACCCCTCCCCATGGCACAACGTCCCACGCTGACTTTGAGCATCCTCCCAGCTTGCTACAGAGGTGTGTCGCTCCTGCAAGCGACACAAACCTTGTCTTCATGCAGGGGACGTAGCGCAATATTCATGTGTGGCGACTGAACATCTTTGCTTCTGCAAAACATGAAACAAGAAGTGCCCGAGGCAGACCCCTACCGCAGCACAGTATGCTCATCAGTATGCTCACGTTTGCAGGCAAGAGCCAAAGCCGATCACCGGAGGCCTTTTATATCTGAAAGAGGGACTGCCAGCTGCTTTGGCACGGCTGGCACTGCAGGCTTTGGCAAGTAGCGCAGCAACCTTGCATGGTGCTGCCGCACGATTGCGCATAAGGAAGAGTTTCAGGGCTGCTGGGGGCTCACACAAATTTCTGAACACATGACCCAATCCTGGACTGACCTGCTACCGTGGGCTTGCTTTGCTTTTAGTAGTTTCCAGCAATAGAGAATCGTCAAATCCACAAAGGTCTTGAGTCTGCTGCTCAACACATACCCCCGCTGCACTGCATTTACGAGGCAGACAGGCTTGCAAATGCTTCATGAGCCATCTGCATACACCACGCCGTTGGTGCGCACACGCTTTCTGCAGCCGCTCTTGCTGCAACAGAATGCTGAGCTCTCCGTACGCTTCTTCTCAAGACTTGTTCATCAAAAGCACTGGATGGAGGCGCCGTTGTATATCCCGTTTGAACAAGCCAGAGCGGCTTCTCCCTCAAACACTGACATTGACATGACCGATTTGGATGCGCAAGCTGGAGTGATTGCGTAGCTCAAGTCAGCGACCTCGGCTCCAGCAGGCTACTTGTGCACCACTCGGAAGACATCGATTGCACAAGCCAGCACAGCTTTTGCTAGGCATTGACATGGCTGTTGACACTTCGGACGCCAGGCTCTGAGCCTTTTTTCATGCTCTTACTGTTTTGGCAATCCAACGGACCCCCCATCCCTTCAAGAAGGCCTGGTGGCCCATTGACTACATGTTGTCGTTGAGCTGAGGCACAGGTGGATGGGGTGCTCAGACATCGTGACATCCTCGGCGTGTCCTTCAGTCGGCTTCTTTGCCTGCTCCATTCTTGTCATTGTCTCTGACTGTTTTCAATGAACAAGTGGCATTGTCTTCTGCTGGTTGTGAGGCTTGTTGCCTGAACGGGGCAACCCTGGCAGGGGCCGCTATCCGCCTTCCGACAAGCCACGTGACCCTTAGCCGACATAGCAACACATGTCCCTCCAAAAGTTTCGATCTTGCCACCTATAGCTCCCAGGGCAGACAGCGATGTCGCAAGGTGCTGTTGCAGCAAAGCCGGAAAGGCAGCAATATGCTTTGAGCGTCCACTGGTACACCGGCTACAAACACTGACACCTCCAAGCTGACAAAACATATTGCCTTTCGCATGCTGTAAGTGTCTCATGGGGGCCGGGCACAGTCTTGGCAGAACTCCGGGTCGCTCCTTGGCTCACGTCAGTGCCTGCATGAGCTCACCCTCTGTCTCTACAGCACCAGCTCTGGTCTTCTGCGTAAACTATCATAGTGGCTCACAGCACAGGAGAACTAACAGCAGGGCCCGAGCAGCTAGGCTGCACGGGTCCCAAAACCACTTCACATGTCCAACGCCGATTGCGTTCGGTCAGCACTGAAACATGCAAGAACACATGCCTGATCAACTTCGACTGGGAGCGCATCGAGAACGGGCTGCCTCGTCAAGAAGTGTGGGCCTCATGCGGTGACTGAGACCTTACACATGAGCAACTCAACTAGTCTTGCAGCCGGTGACACGATACGCCTTGTCGCTAAGTCAAAAGCGTGCAGTCTGAACTAGAGCTGCGGTAGCTCAGCTGCGGTCAGTTAGAGCTCAGCTCCAAGCACTACCACTGCAACACGCCCACACAAGTCAGCGTCGAAGTCCGCTTGCGTGGCGACAAGGTGCTATGCCAGAGCGGGCTGGAGCTCTCAAGGGCAATGTGCTAGCAGCTAGCATCACTGGGGAAGGTTGCTGGCCACAGACAGCCCCAACAGCTCCGTTAAACGAAACCCTGGCCATCGCCAAAAGGTGGGCCAGGTTGCAGCGTCAGCTCAGCAACACCTCTTACAAGAGACTCGCGGAACAGCGTATCCAGAAGCGTTGAACAACAGATTAACAAGAAACAAGTCCTGGGCAGCAGTTTCCTTTGCGACAGGCTGGCATTTGACAGCTATGTCAGCAACTGCCAGCCTACATCTGGATTGCTGTTGGCCGCAAGTCTTTGCAAGTAGACCCCCGTGCCAGACTGTAGCGGCTTGCTGTTGCATGCAAGCTGATGCTGCGCAAGCAGAGCCTTCAAGGGCCAGAGTGCGGCGTGACACTGGCTTCATGGGGTGGCAGCTGAGGCAGCAGGGTGAAAGAAGCAACTTCACATAGCAAACAGCGAGCGGCACTCCGGGCTGGCCAGCCACACTAAGCAGGCACAACATGAGTCATCAGACTAACTTGTGACGCTGCCCGTCCAAATTGCCCCTCATGCGCGAGACCTTGACGCAAAAGACAACAGGGCAGCCTGCAAGTACGAGTCCAAAACAAGGCCGAAACGATGGATCAGCGAGGCAAGTAAACTCCTGCGACAACACAGCACCGCTCCACAGAGCAGGCAAATCCGGTGTGCAATCAGCCACATGCTGCAAGCAAAAGTCTGGTAGTCTGTCCTGGTACACTTCAGAACAAGGTTGGCGGCCCTTCTTGCCAGGGGCAGCTTCAGAGTCTCCAAGCTTTACATTCCCCTAGCAAGTGTGCGGTGCGCGAGACCTATTGGCTGGAAGAGGAACGCTAAGCTTGGCAGCCAGGTGACCTGCAGCAGCGGTGCCCTGAAGCAGGCACGGACCCGCAAGGACATGTTTCTCAAGGAAGCTGCTTAAAGAACCACCTCCTCGCCGCCAAGAGGCCTTTAAGACTAGTACTTGGAAACGTTTCCCAGAACAGAAGACCGCATGTTTCAGGGAGAAACGCTCGTTTGAAAACAGGGGCGATACTCTTGCGACGCCCATGATGTCTAATCAAGTCAGGCTGGCCCAACTCATGAAAACAATGGGCCCAAACCCAAAGCCTTGAAGAATCGCGGTGAGCCAACTTGTGACAGGCACAAAACTGAAGCAGCACCAAACATGGAGCATCAGTCTTGCTTGAGCAGCCCCGCGGAAAAGATCCATGCCGGCTTGGAAGCCGCTGACGAGGCCACGTTGCTTGGCAGCGCAGCCGGTCAAACGCTGCAACCTCTTCATGTAGGCTGAGAGCCCCTTGCCTGTGACACTGGCGGCAGGTGCTACAGCTTGGTGCAAGCCTTTTGAGACAGCAAATGCATCGCAAGGGGGTAGTGACGGTAGTGATGTTCGAGTTTGGCGGTCTGGCAGGATGCTCAGAGATCTTCACCGATTAAAACCACTAAGTTCAAACACAGCACTGAGCAAGCTGCAGCAACTGGATGAGATGTAGTGAGCAACTGGGATTCTGCGGCCGTTGCCCCATGCGCACACTCTGTCTGTGAGACCGATGAATATGACCGTTTGGGGAAGTTGCAATGTGGACGCATACGTGAACACAACAAACTTGAAAGTCTGCGGCGCTATCAAAGCCATGCTGGGCCGCCCAAGCTGACCTGCGAGTCACAGGCATGTGGGCATGACACGCTAGGTCGCACACCAAGTCTACGTTGCAAGCCACATGTGGTGCCTCTACATTGCTGGAGGAGCGTCGTCACCCCTGCGCTTGGGTCATGAGGGGAGGATTGGGGTGACGGGCTACGAAACAATCCGGGCTTGGAGCAAAGGCAAACTCACCTGGGCCAGGCAGTTGTGGTAGCGCCGCCCCCGGCTCTGTCTTGGCGGCCACGAAATCACTTGGCCTCGTGTGGCCCAACCTTGAGCAAAACTCCCCATGTGAGCTGGCAATGCTTCATCAATTGATTTGACCAATCAGTACGGCACATGGCGACGGCTGCCACGCAAATGCGCGGCACACGAGCTGACCTGCCCGCACCCTGCGCTTCAAGACCGCGCCATGAAGGCAGTATTGCGACAGGCGCGAACTCGCACCTCGCCGGCAGCAGGCGCCCCGGTCGCAGAGACCCCAGAGCCCAGGGAGCAGCCCCGGAGGAGAAGGCAGTCAAAGGGGCTTCGGTATGGGGCGAGGCCTCCTCTACCAAAGCGCCTCCGACAACACTTCCTACGGCCCAACGCAGCACGGGCTCCATCTTCAGGGATGTGGAGTGCCATGAAGGGGGGCACAGTGACGGGCACAGCACGTGCATCAGGGTTCCCATCCACCAGCCGCCGCGGCAACATGAGCGGCCTCATGGCTCTCTTCAAGCTCATCCAGCTGAGTCCCCATGCCATCTTGAAAGATGTCTTGGGACCCAAGGACAAGCAGCTTCGTGCAGAGGCCCCGGACGCAGAGACGGAGGTTGACGCCGAGGGCCCGTCTGGAGCCGCCCCGGCTTCAGCTCCACCGGAAGCTCAGCCAGCAGGGATCGGGCTTTCCCGAGACAGCCCAGCAACCTCCAGTGAAAGCCCTCGTGCTCAGGTGCGGCTGTTCACGAACGATCAGCTCACCTGTTTGGCATGCGGTGTCACTGTCCACTGCATCGAGCAGCTCCAGCAGCACATCATGACGGACCGCCACTGCTGCAACGTCAAAATCTACCTCGAGTCCCAGGCGGACAAGGGTAGATTGCAGGCACCTTGTCCGTAGACATGGTGCAAAGGCCGTGGCTGCCACGTCTCAACTCAAAACAAGGTTCCGCTCCCTTGCTTTGGGATGTGGTTTCCACTCCCTCACGCCCGCAAATGCGGTTGGACTCCGTTTTTGGAGTCAATTCAGGGCATGACACGGACCAGCCCACGGGCTGCGCTCGCAGAGCTTCGAGAGTAAATTCCAGACGTGTTTTGTGCCCCCGAGTCTCGCCAAGAGTCAGAGGCTTCTGCCTCTCTGTTTTGTATCTGTAGACGAACCGTAGGCCTTTCAGTTGCGGACCAGAGTTTTTAGGGCAAAGTTGTCCGTATGTCGGTCGGCAACGTCACCAAGGCAACGAGCCAGGGCGGACATTCGGGAGCCTCGAGCTCTTGAGAGACGCTTGCCAGCGGAAATCACACCGGCCAGTCTGCTCGGCCACAGTGGCCCCAATCGGCTGATTGCAACTTCCAGCAGAAAGCTTCGAGCCGAAGGCCTCTGCGTGGGCGCTCTCAGCTTCTGCCATGCCGTGCTCGCGAGTCCTCATAGCGGCCTTGGCGCCGCCTCGACACGCACAATCCTATCATAGACGAGTCAGCCAACACGCTGGAGCGAAGGCAAGATAAATTGCCAAAATGCGTCACACCACGAAAGTGGTGCAGGGGGCCGTAGGTCGCTGTCAAGTGTTTTACGGGTTGCCCTAGACTGTAAGCTCCTCAACGTGGCTTCTGGGTTTGTTGCTAAACCCTACACAGGACCCCAACCCTAAAGCTGGAACCTTACATGCTGCAAGTGCTCAAAAGTACTGAGTACTGAGACTGCGGTGTTTTGCTCATATCCCAAGCTCGAAAACTGCTAAGGAAAGGCAAGTTCTCTTCCTCTGTGGCAGGCATTGGCACGGCCTTCTGTGTTCAACCCAAGGAGGATGTCTCAAATCAAAGCAAAAGCCTCGTGAACAACTCAAGGTACAGTCCTTACATGTGGGGTTTGGCTTTTATTCAGAGGGTCGATACGAGCCCCGTGAGGGGGAGCCCCCTCACGGATCGCTTTTGATGGATTCCAGCTTGCCACTGCTAGTTCGGATCTAGCTTGCTCGTCATGACATATACGCAAACTCTTAAAGTTATTGGAACTTCTTGAAAGATAGAAGACACCAACATACCTGACAGCAGCAAGTGGGGCTCAACAACCGCCGCAGAGGCCAATATCCACGCAACCGCCCTGCCCTTCGCAACAGTGAATACCGTAGAAGTGCCGCTTTGTAGAACTCTTTCATCACAAGCTTTTTCTAGTTCAGGCTTGTCGCTGGCGGGCAGCCTAAAACCCTGCCCAATAGGGCCCCATCAGGCGCGATTGGGCCCGGTTGGCTGGGCCCTTGTTGGAAGCAACGCTAACGGGCTGGCAATGCGCCCTGAGACGCCAGTCCTGTGTGAACAGTGGCTGGGACAGAACTCTCGGCCGCAGTCATTAAGGCACACAAAACAACCTCCATTTGCGCAAAACCCCTCAAAAAGGTCCTCTGCTTCAACCTTGCTGGCGACAAGCAACACACCTATACAGTGCGAGAGGAGAATCGAGAAACGCTGGCAATCAAGAAGGCGGAACATCCATGTCGTTAGATACAACTACCAACGGTGACGTGCCGAATTCATCAACAGCGTTCACCGGCAGACATCGGCCCCCCACAGAGCCCATTCTCCCCCAATGGTTCCCGATAGTCCCAAAGAGGCACTGAGAGGGACTATTTGTCCCCGATGGCGTCTAATGGACCCCAGTAGGGCCTGTTGCCGCCTAGTAGGGTCTATCGGCACCCGATAGCATCCATTAGCTAGTTTCTTCTAAAGTTGGCACGAACCCTAAACCCTAAACTTTAAACTTTCCGATCGCCCGAAACCGTAAAGTCCGAACCCAAAACCCTGAACAATACACAACCTTTCTGAAAATCCCGTTACTACACTTCTGGGCTCCCTTTATTTGCTTTTGCATGGGAAGGAGCAAAATGATGAAGGTCGCACTCGGGTTGGCACGTGCTGTTTTTGACTGCGACGTGGACGCATCGGTAAGCGAACAAGTGCAGCAAGGCCGCCTTGCGATCCAACAAAACCCACCCTCACGGCCTCATGTTGGCCCGCTGATGCTTAGCGTACCGAAACGCGATAGCTTGCCAGCCACAAGCTTTGCTTCTCTGTGCATTTCTGCCAGCTGAATGCAACACGGACAGAAGTCACCAGAAACAATCGCCCATGACGACCTGGTGACTGTGACTGCCAGTCAATCAGAGTGGGCCCCACAAGAGCTAGCCCTCATGCACCCCAAGCTTCCTCTCAACGAGTTTGTGGGCCAAAGTCCCAGCACAGACGCCCGCTCGCCTGGTGCTAGAGCTACTAGAATCTACTAGGGATCCGGCGACACTTGTGGTCAGCCGGGCGTCCGACGACAGCTCGGGTGTCGGCCCCATGGCATTGAATCTACGAATTTGCCTGTCGTGTCGTTTGTTGCTTGCCTGTCACTCGGAATGGTTTGAGTGCATGCTGCGCACTCTCAAGAAGATGCAGAAAGCAAGTTTCAGCAATCAAAAGCTTAGGGCTCTATCCGACTTTGTGAGAGTGTGGGTGCCGCAAGCTGTTCATCGCTGGGCTGTTTTAATAAAACTAGCCAGACAATCCTGTCACTCCATGTCTGCTGACAACCGCTGCCACTTCACTCGAACCGAAACACAGAACTCCTGCAGGCCAGCAAACAACTTGCGCCGACGCCTCTCAGACAAATGAAGCAACTCGAGGAAAGGATGAAGCGTTCCCCAGGTCGCACCTTTCTCCGGTTCCTTTCCGAGATCGAACATTCCCTATATGCTTCTTCACATGTTGTGATAAGCCCGAACCGCCCATGCTTCGGTTAGCAAGGCTTAGGACAGCAAACTATGCTTGAGAAGAATGGCAAGCGTCGGGACAGGCCTACGCTTCAACCACCCTCAAACACCTGCAAATGTGTTGATATGATTTGCGAGTCCGAGCTGGGCAACACCCCCAACTCCTCCCGCGACATTGCTACTATGTTGAAGGTGGGGCGTCTTGTTTCTCTGTGGTTACGCCAAGCCCAATAGTGACGGAAGTGACGTCGCTGGTCCCACATGCTGGGACCATCACGGAACGAAAGAATGTAACGATCCATCAAAACTCCGAGAGAACCCTGGACCAGTCGTTTCCTCCAGGCTACGGATAACACTGTCATCCACATCTGCTTACATTGACACGGAGGCTGTGTCGGTGCCCCGGCTGGTCACCGAAGAGTAGACATACTGGCACGACTACGGTTTCTACCCTTCTTGGTCTGACCTCCTTTTACTGCCATATGTGTTTAAGTGATAAGTAATACCATGGTTTCCTTCACCATCATGGCTTTGCCCGTCCAGCGCGAAAGCCCACGATGATTGGAAGCTCCGCGCGCTTGGCTTGCTGGAAGAAGCCCTCTTTTACTATGTACCGTTTCGCTCAGCCCCAATGGACGGCCGGCCACGTCAAGGATTTGCGTGTGCCGTGGCTGCTCTGTTCTTCCAAGCATCACGGTGATGGTAAGTGGAAGTGGGTAGTTCTCTTAATTAAGATATCGGGCCCCTGTTCATAAGGGTGCAGTACTGTGTTGTGGACCTGAGAGGGACAACAATGTAGAAACCTCTCCGAAAGAACTTGCAGGGCTTTTCCCGACGCCACGCGCTCGAGGTTGAGATGCCTGCAACTGCATCGATCCAGGGCCATCTACAGCAGTGCTCCTGGCACACTTAAGACCAGCATCAAAAGTTCAAGGATGTTGCTAGCTGCTGGCTCCCCGTGATGTTGCATGAACCGGTCGGGTGTGGGACTCAATTGCGGTCACCTGATGCCCTGCACGATTGCATCATCCAAACTCTAACCCCAAAGCCCCAAAATAACACTTTTAAAGCCGAAACCCCAAACACCCCCAAGCGCCCTTAAACCCAAAACCCGGTCCTGGGCATCGCACGGCTGGATCGCTTGGAAAAAGCGGCCGTGAAGCTGTGGCCTTCGGGCTCAGGAGTCCCAGACGTGCCGCAGGTAAAGATAGATGAAAACGAGCCTTTGCTCGAAGCCCTGAAGCTAGCCGTATACTCCATACATATTATATATATATACAAATGTAAGAACAAATGTACACATGTAAATACACACATATATGTACGTCTATGTATTGTCCATATACCTACATATATCTATATACACATCACCATATACATGTATATGTATATATATGTACACGTATGTATGCATGTATGTATGTATATGCACATACACAGAGAGTTCTACAAAGACCGGTCCTCTTGCGCCTTTTTTCCTCGCCTTCCGAAAGCGAGTCAAAGAAGCTCCTGGGCAAACCTCAAAGAGGCGGCCCACGGCTTGTACGAGCCAACAAAGCCGCAATGCTTTTTGGGGTTGACTTACCTTTGGTTAGAAGGAAACTATAAGGGTTACTATAAGGGATCTATAAGGGTACTAAAAAATAGGGGGCTTGATAATCTTACCTCTGGTTAGTAGGGAATGGAGGAATGGGGTAGAATTATAACTACTATTACTACCATTCTTCCACTCCCTACTAACCAAAGGTAAGTTGAAAGGGGGTTTGGGGTTTAGGGTAAAATCTGAGGGTAGAATGAATCTGGGCTTGGCCAAAACCAGCCAAAGCTCCAGACAAAACTGCAAAACTCTGCTTTCAGCACAGGCAAGCTTGACTAGGTGGCTAGGATCAGATGCACGCGAAGACGAAAGAACAAAAGCTCCGCCTATCCGTGCAGGAACACATCGGAGCAGTCCACCCATGTCCAGCCATTCAAGCTCCAGAGGAGCTCAGTCACAAAACCTCCAAGCTCAACCAAGGTCCGCAGAGATGGGTGTGTTCCAAATATTGCTTTGAAGCTTCCTGCTATACTGCAATAGGTCTGCAATGAAAGAGACTCCGATTCAGAACACGCCCGGCTCTCTGGTGCATCTCCAGCCATCTCCGGCTGCTCTTTAGCCATGCTTCAGAAGCAGCCATCACTTCCGCCGGACACCCTTTGCATCGCAGGAGGAACGCCGCAACTCCAGAGGCTCCAATACATTGCCCAAGTAAGGGACTCTCTATCGATGAAACCGCACATCGTCCACAACAAGTATGTAGATGTATGAGTTGTGTAAAACATGAACATGAATGTATACAGAAAAGCAGTGCGGGAGTGTCTGCATGTATAGGTATATACCGACGTGGTGTTTCACGTGCTCGTCTCTGCCTGGCTGTACCTGTCTAACCAACTAACTAACTGCCTCACTAGTTAGCTAGCCACCTAGCCAATGAACCAACCACCTAGCTAGCTTACTGTCCTAAACTAAGTCCTAACCTTTAGACTAAAACAAACCAAGCCAAACAAATGACTTAATAACTGATCCACACAGTTACAGACTCACTTACAAGCTTGCTATATTGAACAAACAAACAAACAGACAAACAAACAACCAAACAGACAGACAGACAGACAGACAAAAATACAAACAGACAAATAGACCAAGAGAAACAAAAAAAAACACTATCCGTCTGCCTGTCTGTCTGTGTTTCTATCATCTACCTAGATCTACCTGACCTTTCCATCTAGCTATCTATATCACTATCGTTCTTGCTTCCGAAATCCATTCTAGTCCACCCGCGTAGGTGTACATGTGCACAGTCACATATGTTGTATAATGTACGTGCGTTTGCCTGCGAGGATCAGGTTATGAATTTGACGCACGTGCAAGCACATGTCATGTAATATGCACAAGCTTGTGTATACTGCATGCAGGTGGACTGCGGAATGTGCACGTGCCGCGCACCTGAGTGCAAAACCGCACTTGTTTCAATACAGTGTATACAAAAACCCGCGCCCGCACGTGAATAAACACAACTTGACTTTGACGCTTTGCTTAGCACAAACAAACACACGCACGCACGCATCAAACTGCATGAACACTCCTCTAGACCCGTATACATCGATGTAAGTACATCACCTGTCCTCCCAATCACACCTGTGCATGTGGCTGCGTACATACATGTGTGTACAGACGTGTACGTTCGCGAATGCAGGTCTGGACACGGAATTCATGCATGCCATAACCAAAAGAATCATAATCATGACTGTATTGACAATAACAATAGCACTCATCACCATGACATCCATAAATAAGGACAGTAAGGATAGCACTAAAAACTCGAGGACCTCGTGGAGCCTCGGAGTGTCAGCCATGCCATCGCCACCTTTCCATTAGCGTCAGCCGCGGCGCATGGGCCGCACGAGCCGCGGTGGCCGGTAGTCGAAACCTGACCCAAGCAGGTGTTGTCGGCATAGTCTATGGCCTAGGAATTCCGTCGTTGTATGATGATGATTCGCCGTAGTATTATTTTGATGGCTGTTGTCAGCTTCACTTGCTCTTGCCATTTATATCGCTAATATACTCTTTCCATTGAAGAAAGCATGCCAGCAACGTCAAGCTCAAGGCTCGGGTTGAGGCTTGGGCTAGAACCCCAAAAGCCCCGAGTCAGGAAAGCCCGAAACCCTCACAGCCCCAAAACCATCAAACCATCCCACCCCCCAAAGCTCAGGGTGAGGCCCAAAAGGACCCTAAACCCTAAACCCCCAAGAAATCCGCCCTAAAAAGCTCAGCTTAAGGGCTTGGATTGCGGTTCATCTTCTCCCGGCTGCTTCGGATCATCTCGGCTCTCTCGCGCTCCTCGCGGCTTGCCTGCATCTTGTGCACCTGCTCTCGAAGGGTCGAAGGGTTTAAGGGTCTAGGGATTTTGGGGGTTTGAGGGTGAGTTTAGGGACTTTGGAATGGTTCAAAAGTCTTGGGTCTTGGGTTTTGTGGTTTAGGAGTGCGGGTTTAGCCATATAGAATTTAGGATTTGGGGGCTTCGGGGCTTCGGGCTTGGGGTTTCGGCTTGAGGGTTCAAGGCTTAAGCCTGGGTCGCGGCCTTCTCGGGTATCGTCTCCGTTGGCGCTGCTTCAAGACTTCCGCCGCAGCCCATGACTACAGCGGACAGCTTGCCCTGAAACCCGAAGGGCCCTACACTGTACAGGGGCTGAGCCTGAGCCGATGTTGTGTCAAGGCAGGTTTTGACTTTCAAGCGCAAACAGCGCAAACACAGGAAAAGAGTCATGAAGCCAGAACGGTTCAAGGTGCAAGCCTCAATGTTTCTGAAATGTCTTACATAGTCGTAGCAGTTGCATACCTGTGCAGTTGTACGACAGAAGAAAACAGCAATAACAGCAAAAATGCCTTGGCCACTCATACCCCTCTGAGACGTTTTCGCCGTTTGACCGCACATGGAAACCGTTCCCAGAGCGGCTCCAGAATCTCAGGTTCAGTTTGGGGATATCTCTCAGAACTCCTACGTATGGGCTCCCTGTAAGAATTCTTTTTGAAGCCTCGGGCCTTCAGCCAAGGTCAAGCCTCGGCGCCCGGTTCCTTCACTCAAGTCTAAACGACAAGTATCATCAGACCCCCTCGCCCTCACCCCGAACGCCCGAGCGAGCCTGGCAGATCCGAAATAAGCCTCACCTGAGCAGGGTCCAGGCGGCTTCTGCGCTTCAGCATACATCGCAAGCCAGAGAAGCCCATCTTCAAAGCAGACCGGCAGTCGGCAACTTACCAAAGCTCGCAACATCTCTTTTCGGGACTTCATCCGCTCTTCTGCTGTGGAGTGGCGAACTGTACTGAGCGCACTCAGGCCGTGGCGGAGCGGAGCCGCGAGATCGACTCACGACCCACGGCCTGATAATCAAGCTCCAATCTTCAGAGAACACCCCCCGGATCCGCCTTCAGACCCCGCTCACCCCGTCCCCCTCACTCCACAACACCAGGAAAGCCTTTCAGCTCCAGGCACAAGTGCCCAAGTCTGCCCAACTACTACCCTTGGAAGCATCGTGTGGGAAGAGGGTGTGGCTGGGCCTCAAGCCAACAATCGACCCATCCCGCACGTCCAGAAAACTGCCAGAAAAGCCTAAAAGAGCTACGAACACCTGAAGAGTGTGGACAAGATGCTTGCAACTTGTAGAGACATATTTGGGAGTTTCCGAAATTAGTGGACCCTAAAAAGTACCTGAATAGTAGGACCCCAAACTAAGGTACCTCCATTTTCGGAAACTCCCGTATCCGATGAGGCCCGCCTCCGGCGCCCAGGAGTCGCCGAGCAACGGCCTGGGAGGGCTCGGATACAGCCTTGATTGGGGACGCTAGACATCTCCTGAAGAAATCTGGGTTATTCTTAAAGGATCTAATTTATTCTATCATGACAAAGAAATCAAATTATGCACTATGTAGATCCCTATTATGGCAACTTAACTTAAACTCCTTAAACAAGAACTCAGAACTCAGAATTTCCTTGGTTCTTCCTTCAGCTTCGGGCAGGATCTTGGTCTCAGGATCTTGGGCTCTCTGGGAGTTGCGGGGCTTCCGAGTTCGGCGATCGCAGCGCAAGCGAAGCGGCTACACCTCGCCTTTGCCTGAGACCTCCAGCGTCACGGTAAAGGGATCTTCTGCCAAAAAGCAGAGCACGGTCCCCGAGCTTGCGGCCTGCGTGCGAAGGCTCCGGGGCGGCACGAGATTCGATGACCTGGGCACACGGCACAATTTACAGCAGCACAAACCGTCCGGCCCCCGAATCATCAAAATCCACATAAAGCGCCGTCAACCACGCTGAGTTCGAAACTTAGCACGCGCACACACAGTGATGTTACAGCAGCGATGCAGGTCGGTACGCAAAGAAGGCGACTCAGCCGCCGGTCTATGAAAGAGCCGCCGGTCTATAAAAGAGCTCAGGACAGTTCTTGCTTCATGGAGAATGTAGATTCAATGGGCTTCACGGGGGGAAAAAACCGTGTCCCTTAAGGCACGTGGAATAAAAACCCCCCCTCGGCAGCGCAGGATACGGGAAAGAGCTCACCTTCCGCGCATTTCCGCGCTATCTGGATTTTTGTCGTCATCGACGCGGTGAACCCTTGAAAGAAGCATGCAGCGAGCTTTGCTAGCACCGATCAGGAAGGAGAAGAGAAAATCCAAAGATCAGCAACGTGAAGCTAGACGCCGCGGCACGAAGCTAAATTACGTGGGCAGCATGCGCGATGCAGGTGATCTTTCATTAGGAGAGCCGAAGCTTCGGCGGTGATGCAGCACCACACAGCGAACGAAGTCGCTCGGCGAGCTCTGCGTGGCCGCGCTCCTCTGCTTCTGCAGCCGCTTTCTGCAGCTGCTCCGGCGCCAACATGGCAGCTCTCAGCAGGAGCTCCACGCAAGATGCGTGGCCAAAGTGTGCTGCCACCAGCAGCGGGAAAGTGCCGTTCCGCGAATTCACCTGACAAGCCTCGGCTCCCGCTTTCAGGAGCAGCTCCACGCAAGAGGCATGGCCATTCTCTGCTGCCATCAGCAGCGGGAAAGTGCCGCTCCGCGAATCCACCTGTGCAGCCTTGGCTCCCCCTTTCAGGAGCAGCTCCACGCAAGAGGCATGCCCAATCTGTGCTGCCATCAGCAGGGGGAAAGCGCCGCTCTGCGAATACACCTGACAAGCCTCGGCTCCTGCTTTCAGGAGCAGCTCCACGCAAGAGGCATGGCCATTCTGTGCTGCCATCAGCAGGGGGAAAGCGCCGCTCTGCGAATTCACCTGTGCAGCATCGGCTCCCGCTTTCAGCAGAAGCTCCATGCAAGAGGCGTGGCCATGCTGTGCTGCCATCAGCAGCGGGAAACCGCCGACCTGCGGATCCACCTGTGCAGCCTCGGCTCCCGCTTTCAGGAGCAGCTCCACGCAAGACGCATGCCCATCCTGGGCTGCCATCAGCAGCGGGAAAATGCCCCTCTGCGAATTCACCTGACAAGCCTCGGCTCCCGCTTTCAGGAGCAGCTCCACGCAAGATGCATGCCCAAGTTGTGCTGCCAGCAGCAGCGAAAAGAACCCGTTCTGCGGATGGATCGCATTGGCGTCGGCTTTGGCGACCAGCAAAACTTCCACGCAGGAGGCCTGGCCCTCAAATGCGGCAAGTCGCAGCGCGTCGGCAGCGGCCTCGGACTCGGCGGAAAAAACCTCGCGGAGCAGCACCTGCAGAGCGCGGGCCGCTCCGGATTCGGCTGCGATTAGGAAGGACCCGAGGCCGTTCACCTAAACTGCTCGGAGCTCGGCCAGCGGGCAGCCGGGCTCCGCGGCCTCGCCCTGCAGAAAGAATCGAATTCCTGCGGGGAGCTCCCGGAGGCCTTGGGCTCCCGGGCCCTCCTCCAGGCGGGGGTGCTTGCTAATTAGGTCAGCCACCCGCTCCTGGAAGGCGGCCGGAACGTTGTCCAGCTCGACGCTGAGAAGCTGGCGATTGGCGAAGAGCTCTGCGATAGCATTTTCGACATCTACACTCTTATCAGTCCCCGCAAACTTCTCCAAGAAAGCCGCTTCCATGCGCAAGCGGCGCAGGGTCACGGACTCCCGTGCTGCGAGGCAGAGGGAGGTGAAACCGTCCAGGGACAGCTCCTCAGCTCCATACATTCCGCCGGCAGCGGGACAAGGAACCCTCGAAAACGAAAAAAGCACGAGTATACTCCAGATTCCAGACCGCATCGCGTCGTGTTGAAGCCGCGATGCTGACAAGTCCTGCGAGATCTCCACGTTGGCTCGCTGACGAAGCTCCTGGAGTTCTCTTCTAGCAGCATCTCAACAGATCGAGAGTTTCACTTCCGGCATCCTGGAGGAGGTGCGAAGGCGCCAGGCCTCGCGGCCGAAACGGTCACAGGGGACATGCAGACCCCATCGATGCTCGCCGATGCTCGCCACGAGGCCCGGCCTCCGCCACCAACAAGCATGGCTTGGAAGAACTCCCATTTGCTGCCGTGGGTCTGCAATCTGGCGAAGCCTGCAACGGAGCGGCAGACGCGTCTCCGTTACATGTGATGGGCTGCTACGTTACGCAGGTCTCCACGCACTTCAGGCGAGGGGCTCGAGAGCTTCGTCAAGCCGTTCACGGATGCCCGGGCGCTAGAGGCTAGGCTCACCTCACAGATTCGTGCGAACCGCATCGCTTCGGTCGAGGTCTCTCGGCAACAGATCACAGCATTCCAAAAACTGGCAGACCCCAAAGGGAGTCGCGAAGGAAGTGGACGTGATGGAAATGTCAGGTCATGCGAGATGATTCGCCACACTTCCACAGTCCACAGGCACAAGCCTTGTAACGGACATGTGTACAGGAGACTCAGAGGCTCCTGCAATCGGGCAAGCTTATGACTTATGAGACCCAGCCCAGAGATCGCCATTTCTCGAGGGAACAAGGCTAGCCTCCACCCCTTCCTTCTACTGAACACTTCTTCGAGCGATGTGGAAGTCTTCAGGTCGCAACATGCTACGCTCCCACTGTTGCGGCCGAGGGGCGGCCAGCAGCACCGGATTCACGGAGGTGTTCTCCAAGGCCGGGAACACGTTGAAGAAGTTCTCCTTGGACAAATGTGGGTCCAGGTGGAGCTGAAGATGCCCGAAAAGTCTGAGGTCACGCGAAGTGCCGCAGCCCCGGCACCTGGCGGAAGAAGATGTAGCCTTGCAGCGCGGTCTGCAGGTTGGCCTCAAGGAAAACCTTGGCGTCTCCCCGCGCGCGCTGCTACCCGCCCAACCCCTTCGCTGCGCTCCGTCGGTGCCGAGGCCATGGCTTCCAGAAGCTGCCGCAGGGTCCAATAGTGGAACAGCCTGGAAGCAGATCTCAAAAACATCCCATCCCGCGGCAAGATCTGCCTGTAAAGCTCAACAACAACGTGTGTGTGTGTGTGTGTGGGTGTGTGTGGGTGTGTGCTGTGTGTGTGTGTGTTGTGTGTGTGTGTGTGTGGGTGTGTGTGTGGGTGCGCGTGTGCGTGGGTGTGTGTGTGTGTGTGTGTTGGTGTGTGTGTGTGTGTGTGTTGGTGTGTGTGTGTGTGTGTGTGTTGGTGTGTGTGTGTGTGTGTGTGTGTGTGTGTGTGTGTGTT
>CAJNDT010000668.1:2168866-2181366 GCA_905221615.1 Symbiodinium sp. CCMP2592 | reverse complement strand
GAGAGGCAGGGCCGCTAAAGCAGGAAGGCCGCCGTCCTCTGCATGAAGCGCCCTCACAACAAATAAATGATGCCCTCCGCCCCTGCCTGCTCTTTCCGCAAAACTTCCAGGGCCAGCCCTGCGCCCAGCGCGGCCCAGAAACAGGCGACGCCCAAGGATGCGTAGGAGAAAGCCTGAGGCCGTGGCACAGCACTCGCAGGCCCAGCCAGCTTCAGTTCGGGTTCGCAATGCTTCTGGGCTCATCTACTCTGCAGCCGGGCAGCGGCAAGGGCAATAGCCTTGAGGCGGGCGGGTGTGCTTCCAGGCTGCTGGAGGCTCGCATCCCCATCTGCAGCGTTCGGCAGTAGTGAGAAGTGGCCCTCGCAGGCATCGTAAATATCCGATGCTGCACATGAGGCAGGCGCATGTGGACAAGATAGCTTCACGAAAGCTGCCGGCTTCTTGAATTTTCTGAAGTCGCAGGCTTCCAATGCTAGATGGCAGGCTTCAGTCCTGGCGGCTGGCCCGGGTGCGCGGAATTTGTGGCAAACCAAGCTCAGGCGGAACCCATCTGTAGCACCTGGCAGCATTCATGCACTGCCGGATGATGGGAAAGAGGCATAGGGCAAAGGACGGAGCCTCTGACAGCAGCGGCCCCAGGCAAGCAGCAGCGCCGCAAGGAGCAGGCTCAGCGCCACAATGGCAGCCCACCTTTCAGAAGCTTCTCACGGGGCGCTGCTTCTGCTTCGCTTCTGCTGCTTGCGATTCTGCGCTTCGATGCAAGCCGAGGCTCTGGGCAACTCCCAGGACGCGTGGGCTCGCAAACTCCGACTCCTCGCCGCTGAGCGCCGCGATGAAGGCGCCACGAAAGCCTGAGGAAGCGAGCAGCACCCCGCACGCGGCACTCGGGCATTGCTGCAAAGCCTGTCCATTCAGCAGATTGCTTTGAAGCTGGCCGAGCTGCGCGAGTCGAACGTCATGGCCTGCGGCCTGCCGGTGCGAAGTCTCCCGTCCAATGCTACAGCCTCCTACTCACCGAAACTGCCCGCAACAGAAATTCAAGGTGTCTTGTTTTAAAGCGTGTTTCAGGAAGAAGGGATATGGATGAAAAGATATCACGAGGTCAGGCAGGCCTAAACAGGAATAAACGAAACCTCTCGGCTGAGAACGATAGCCTGACGATAGCGCTGGCATCGGTGCCTCGCCGAGGTGCTTTGCTATGGGAGCGGGAAGACCGTCTCGGAACCGCACGGAACCTGAGCGAGAAATGCCAACAGCAGCCCTGCAGCCCATCAGCCTCCAAGACTTCCAAAGCGGTCGCACTGAGGCGCTGAGGCCGGCACTTCAGGAGGCTGCCGACTTTGCAGCGGTTAGCGGCCGAGAAAGGAACGAAGGCAGTGTCCGATCGCTTTGGAAATGACTCTTGGCTCGCTGCTTGTGAACTAATATATAGACTGCTGTGGCTCTGCGCGGAAATCTCTACGATCTGTCAAGGAGCACCAGACGCGTGGCTTTTGCTTCTCGAGCCCCACCGCTCTCGTCGGGCAAGATTGCTCAAAATGATGGAAAGATCAGCCTGCCCGCTACTTCACAAGGCATCCCCCTGATGCAGTCTTCAGAGTCCCGGGCCTCTGCTGTGTCCTCATCCGAAACCCACACATTTCCCGCGAAAGCCAAGCTCTCGGCCACGACAACTCGCCACAAGGATGCGCCGCCACTCGGAAGCGAAGGCCATCCCCGGGCCTGGCTCCGGCAGAATCAGAGCTCTGAAGGGAACCCCAGAACGGAAGAGGGTTCGAAGGACGGCTGTACTCGAAGCCTCGAAGGGACGAGGAAACTAGGGGATCAAAGGGACGTTCGGGTGGAGAACGACGCCCTCTTCGGTGGCTCTGCCTGCGAACCATCACACGGATGTAACTCGGGCTGCGTCGCATCTCCCCAGAATCTTGAGTCACGAGCCTCAAGAAACAAGCCCTACATAACGCCCCCCCAAAAAAAAACTCGAAAAAAGAGCTGCAAATGCGAGACTCGGCCTGCCTTGCCGGATTGCGGGCTCCAGAGCTTTCGATCCGAGGCTTTCAGCTGCCGGCCTCGCTCCAGCAAACTTGGGCTCGGCCCTACTTGGCCACGCTGCGAAATCCCTTCAGATGACCCTCTCGGCGCCGCCATCGGCACAGGAAAAGAGAAACTGAGTATGTCCGAAGCTCCCAAACAAAATCTCAATTCAGGCTGCTCTGGCCGTCTGTCACGAGGCTGCAGCCTCACCAGGGATCTGTCGCAGACCCTGAGCCACAAAACGGATGCCGGAGAAACGCTCTCCGAACCAAGCACCCCCGACTTCAACTTCGACTTCAATCCGGAATTCTTTTCTAACAGCCGTGGGGGTTCTGCCTCTTTAACCCGGACACCCTGAAACGAAATACGAGCACACAAACAGGCAATGCAATCTTAGAGTCTTAGAGCGGAGGGTGCTGGGCCCTGAAGCTCGAATCCCCAACCCGCCCCGAGGAGAGGACGCGTCAGATCAGGAGCCCTCATCGGAAGAAGGGCCTCTCGGAGAGTTTTATTTCGGGCATCGTTGCTGCGACTATTGACATGGCGGGTTTGTGCAAGCTGGGACGTAGGATTTAGGCGTAAAGCGCATCAGATGTAGGAGATGGAAAAATGCTCCAGACTGTCATGTAGTTGTAAGCTTCCGAAAACCTCCCAGCGAAGGACTACACTCGCCAAACAATGTGAGAGCTATGGTTTCGGATTTTAGGTCTTGGGGTTTGTAGAAAGGGCTTTTCAAATATTGCTTTGGACTTTCGGCTCATCAGTATTTAGAGGGTTCAAGCTGAGCGCGGACCTGCCCGCCATATGGATCCAGGTACATGATAGTCAGACACTGTACGCTTCCCGAAGTTTGAAGCAAGTGCCTGGTTGCTGGCACCGGTGAACAGCTGGAGCTCCGGCCGCTCCCAGTCGTGGGTCTTGATGGCCTTGGGGTTCTCATAGGGTTTCTATCGGGCTCTGATAGGGCACATATATCCCTAAACCCTAAACCCATACGGGCTTGAGGAGTTCTTGTCGGGCGATATTGGTATACTACACCCTAAACCCTGAGCCCTAAACCTTAAGATAAAGGGGATCCTTTGCATGAGGTCTCCGTCGTTAGGATCTTTTGGAAACTTGGGCTTTGGTTTTTTTCAGTGGGGTTTGGGATTCAAGGGTTCAGGTTTAGGGGTTTAGGGCAGTGGGGTTTGGGATTCAGGGCTTAGAGTTTGTGGGGCTTAGGGCTCACGGCAAGTTTCTGCAGCGCATGGCTTTAGGCTTCAGGTTTCTGAGTTTTGAGGTTTAGGAAATTCAGGGGGGCTTTAGGATTCAGGCGGGCTCATTGTACGTGGGAAACGCAGATGATGATTCCTTAAGCAATCGGGGTTTGTCTCATGAAACACTGGCTAAACGCGACTTGGGTGTGGACTTTGGGGCTTTCGAGCCCGACAGGGGGAGGGGGGCTGATCCTGGAAGCCGCTGCCCCTTAAACCCCAAATCACCCGATGGCATGGTATGGAACCTCTGCGCCCCTTGGAACCCAAGCGACAAATATAGTTTTGGAGATCCCCATGAAAGAAACTGTAAACGAAAGAACAGAGAACAGCTTAAAGCAGAGTACCCGCGAGCCACGAAAGAAATCTCAAGCCGAAGGCATGGGCCCTCTAACATAGGCCTGCATACTGCGGTTTTCATGCGAGGTGGTCCCGAAATTACGGCTCAAGGTCGAAATGGCGGGCAAACTGTCGAGGATGCAACAGACACGGCAGACTGCCACGATGTGCGCTGGCTCATTATGCGATTTTGGGGTTCCAGATGGGCTATAAGGCACCAGAAGCGTTGGAAGTATGGCGCCTCGAGCTGCAATGCCGAGCAGGTTATTGTTCTTGTCCCTGGTGGTGATCTTGCCAGCATCCTGTCCAGACGCAACAAAGCCCGATGGGTTCCTGCAGCCCCTTTTCGGCTTTAGAGTTCAGGCAATTGGGTTCAGACCGGCTCCGCGATGCGAACCAACCACATCCAGTAGAACGCAGCAGGAGAGAGGCAGGAACCGAGACAAAACACAAGCTGCCAACGGTTGCCTTAATTTATCTGTGCTTGACCCCAGGTGCCATCGCTGCCCCTCTGAGCTCACTTCAAGGTGTAGCTGAGGGTTTAGGATTTTTGGCGAGTTTGTATGAGGATATATCGGATCTAAGGCGATCCTTGCTAAACACAGAAAAGCAAGCCGCGAAATCCCAAACCCCTTGCAGAAAAAGCTTGAAGCCAACAACACTGGAACAGCAACCCTAGCACCCTAAAGCCTAACCTTATACACCCTGACCCTACGCCCCAGTGGGGCGTAGTAGCTCAGGGTGGGGCGCACGTAGGCCTTGGGTTTCAGAAACTGTGGGCCTCGGTTCAAGAAGCGCTGCGACGAGAGCCCAGGGCAGCCCGAAGCCCGACTTTCCTATCCATAGTAATAATAATAATAACAATAATAATAATACTAATACTAATACTAATACTAATACTACCTAATACTAATAATAATAATACTAATACTAATAATAATAATAATATTAATAATAAGAAGAAGAATAATAAGAATAATAAGAATAATAAGAATAGTAATAATAAGATTCATAAGCTCTGACACAACCTGAACCTCTACTCTCGAAATGCCACAGCCCCTAAACTCTCCCAAGCAACCCTAGAATACAGTGCTGCATATCAGACTGCATTCTATGCACAAGCCCAGACGGAATGGAATGCTCTTCCACGTACCACCCGGTCCTCTGGCTTGATCAAGCCCTCCTGGTAGCAAACGTGCCGGCATCAAGGCTGAAAGTGGAGCAGGGGTGTGACTTAGCTTTTGTTTGCCTCCTACTTCGCAAGGACGGGCCCGCGTGGCAGGGTTTAGGGTTAGACTGTAGATTTAGGCTTAGGAGTTGGGGAATTCCCGCTTTTTGCCCGACTGATTGAAATTCTATCTGGGGCGTAGGCAATTTCTGAGGTCCCTATGTATTGTGGAACTAAAACAAGGCGACAAGCACAGCAGCGTAATACGTGTTGCCCTGCAAATAGTATGAGTTGCAGCAACGCCCAAATCGACAAAAACAAAAAGAGTGTCGGCGTTGGGGGGCGCTAATCCGTCTGTTCCACTCGCTCCACTCGCTCCACTCGTTCCACTCGCTCCGCTCGCTCCACTCGCTCCACTCGCTCCGCTCGCTCCACTCGCTCCACTCGCTCCACTCGCTCCACTGGCTCCACTCCACTCGTTACCTGTTCCACTGATTAGAGCGAGTGGGAGTGGAGCGAGTGGCGCGAGTGGTGCGGACGAGGTTTTGGGATGTTGGGAGTCGGGTCTGTAATCTAAGGGCCAGCTACTCCACTACTCCGACCGTTCCAATCGTACCAGTCGTTCCACTAGAAGCGTGTTCCACTCGTGCCACTCGCCCCTGTACGTTACCTGTTCCACTCTTTCCTGAGGCATCGATGTCGAACAAGATCGGGGTAAACGCTCGCTTTGAGGCATAGATGTCGAACAGCATCGAGGTAAACATTTGTGCTTTGAGGCTTAGACATCGAACAAGACCGGTTGTAAACGCCTTTTTGTAGGCATAAATGCCAAACAGGACCGGGGTAAACACTCGCTTTGAGGCATAGATTCGGCATAGATGTCGAACAAGATCGGGGTAAAAGCTGGCTTTGAAGCATGGATGTCGAACAGGATCGGGGTAAGTGATGTCGAACAAGATTGGGGCAAACACCCGTGCTCTGATAGGTGTCGAACAGGATCGGGGTAAGCGCTTGTGCTTTGAGGCATAGATGTCGAACGAGGTCGGATAGACATCGAACAAGATCGGGGTAAATGCTTGCTTTGAGGCATAGATGTCGAGCAGGATCGGGGTAAACAATTGTTTTTTGAGGCATAGATGTTGAATAAGATCGGGAAAAACACTTGTGCTTTTCGGCACAGATGTCGAACCGGTTTGGGGTAAACGCCTTCTTTGAGGCATAGATGTCGAACAAGATCGGAGCAAACAGTTGCATTGAAGTAATGGTACAGAATTGGATCGGGTTAAATACTTGTGCTTTTGAAGCATAGATTTCGAACAGAATCGGGGTAAACGCTTGCTTTGAGGCATAGATGTCGAACAAATTCGTGGTAAAAGTTTGTGTTTTGAGGCATAGATGCTGAACAGGATCGGGATAAACACTTGTGCTTTGAGGCATAGATGTCGAACAAGATCGGGGTAAACGCCTGCTTTCAGGCATGGATGTCGAACAAGATCGGGGTACACGCGTGCTTTGAAGCATAGAAGACAAACAAGATCTGGGTAAACGCGTGCTTTCAAGCATAGATGTCGAACAAGATCGGGGTAAGGTGAACGTTCGAGTTGAGGCATAGATGTCGAACAGCATCGAGGTAAATGCTTGTGCTTTGAGGTTTAGATGTCGAACAAGATCGGTTGTAAACGCCTTTTTGCAGGCATAAATGCCGAACAGGACCGGGGTAAACACTCTCTTTGAGGCATAGATTCGGCATAGATGTCGAACAAGATCGGTGTAAACGCTGGCTTTGAAGCATGGATGTCGAACAGGATCGGGGTAAGTGATGTCGAACAAGATTGGGGCAAACACCCGTGCTTTGATAGGTGTCGAACAGGATCCCTCAACCCTAAACCCCGATCAACATCTATGCCTCAAAAAACAAGTGTTTACCCCGATCCTGCTCGACATCTATGCCTCAAAGCAAGCATTTACCCCGATCTTGTTCGACGTCTATCCGACCTCGTTCGACATCTATGCCTCAAAGCACAAGTGCTTACCCCGATCCTGTTCGACACCTATCAAAGCACGGGTGTTTGCCCCAATCTTGTTCGACATCACTTACCCCGATCATGTTCGAAATCCATGCTTCGACGCCAGCGTTTACCCCGATCTTGTTTGACATCTATGCCGAATCTATGCCTCAAAGCGAGTGTTTACCCCGGTCCTGTTCTGCATCTATGCCTGCAAAAAGGCGTTTACAACCGATCTTGTTCGACATCTAAACCTCAAAGCACAAGTGTTTACCTCGATGCTGTTCGACATCTATGCCTCAAAGCGAGCGTTTACCCCGATCTTGTTCGACATCGATGCCTCAAAGCAAGCGTTTACCCCAATCTTGTTCGACATCTATGCCACAAAGCACGAGTGTTTACCCCGATCTTGTTCGACATCTATGCCTTAAAAAAAGCGATTACCCCGATCCTGTTCGACATCTATGCCTAAATAAAGCGAATACCCCGATCCTGTTCGACATCTATGCCTCAAAGCAAGAGTTTACCCCGATCTTGTTCGACATCTATGCTTCAAAGCACAAGCGTTTACCCCGATCTTGTTCGACATCCATGCCTCAACTCAAGCGTTTACCTTACCCCGATCTTGTTCGCATCTATGCCTCAAAGCAAGCGTTATTGTACCCCAATCTTGTTCGAAATCTGAGCCTCAGAAGCACAAGTGTTTACACCGATCCTGTTCGACGCTTATGCCTCAAAGCAAGCGTTTTCCCCGACCCTGTCCGACATCTATGCCGCAAAGCACAAGTGTTTACCGCGATCCTCTTCGACATCTATGCCTCACAGCCAGCGTTTACCCCGATCCTGTTCGCATCTGTGCCTCAAAACACAATATTTACCCCGATCCTGTTCGACATCTATGCCTCAAAGCGAGCGTTTACCCCGATCTTGTTCGACATCGATGCCTCAAAGCACTAACACGATCCTGTTCGACATCTATGCCTTAAAAAAAGCGATTACCCCGATCCTGTTCGACATCTATGCCTCAACGCACGAGTGTTTACCCCGATCCTGTTCGACATCTATGCCTAAAAAAAAGCGATTACCCCGATCCTGTTCGACATCTATGCCTCAAAGCAAGCGTTTACCCCGATCCTGTTCGAAATCTATGCCTCAAAAGCACAAGTATTTAACCCGATCCAATTCTGCACCTGTACTTCAATGCAAGTGTTTGCTCCGATCTTGTTCGACATCTATGCCTCAAAGCAAGCGCTTACCCCGATCCTGTTCGACATCTGTGCCGCAAAGCACAAGTGTTTTTCCCGATCTTATTCAACATCTATGCCTCAAAAAACAATTGTTTACCCCGATCCTGCTCGACATCTATGCCTCAAAGCAAGCATTTACCCCGATCTTGTTCGACGTCTATCCGACCTCGTTCGACATCTATGCCTCAAAGCACAAGTGCTTACCCCGATCCTGTTCGACACCTATCCTACCCCGATCTTGTTCGACATCTATGCCGAATCTATGCCTCAAAGCGAGTGTTTACCCCGGTCCTGTTCGGCATCTACGCCGACACTTAAAACGCTTGCTTTGAGGCATAAGCGTCGAACAGGATCGGGGTAAACACTTGTGCTTTTGAGGCTCAGATTTCGAACAAGATCTGGGTACTGTAACGCTTGCTTTGAGGCATAGAAGCGAACAAGATCGGGGTAAGGAACACACTTCAGTTGAGGCATGGATGTCGAACAAGATCGGGGTAAACGCTTGTGCTTTGAAGCATAGATGTCGAACAAGATCGGGGTAAACGCTTGCTTTGATGCATAGATGTCGAACAGGATCGGGGTAATCGCTTTTTTTAAGGCATAGATGTCGAACAGGATCGGGGTAAACACTCGTGCTTTGAGGCATAGATGTCGAACAGGATCGGGGTAATCGCTTTTTTTAAGGCATAGATGTCGAACAGGATCGGGGTAAACACTCGTGCTTTGTGGCATAGATGTCGAACAAGATTGGGGTAAACGCTTGCTTTGAGGCATCGATGTCGAACATGATCGGGGTAAACGCTCGCTTTGAGGCATAGATGTCGAACAGCATCGAGGTAAACACTTGTGCTTTGAGGTTTAGATGTCGAACAAGATGGGTTGTAAACGCCTTTTTGCAGGCATTGGGGGGCGCTAATCTGTCTGTTCCACTCGCTTCACTCGCTCCGCTCGCTCCACTCGCTCCACTCGTTACCTGTTCCACTGATTAGAGCGAGTGGGAGTGGAGCGAGTGGTGCGGACGAGGTTTTGGGATGTTGAGAGTCGGGTCTGTAATCTAAGGGCCAGCTACTCCACTACTCCGACCGTTCCAATCGTACCAGTCGTTCCACTAGAAGCGTGTTCCACTCGTGCCACTCGCCCCTGTGCGATACCTGTTCCACTCTTTCCTTTAACTGAGCGAGTGGCGCGAGTGGAGCGAGTGGCGCGAGTGGAGCGAGTGGAGCGAGTGGCGCGAGTGGCGCGAGTGGCCCGAGTGGCGCGAGTGGCGCGAGTGGCACGAACGAGGTTTTGGGATGTTGAGAGTCGGGTCTGTATAATTTAAGGGCTAGCTACTCCACTACTCCGACCGTTCCAATCGTGCCAGTCGTTCCACTAGAAGCGTGTTCCACTCGTGCCACTCGCGCCAGTCGCCCCTGTACGTTACCTGTTCCACTCTTTCCTTGAACTGAGCGAGTGGCGCGAGTGGAGCGAGTGGCGCGAGTGGCGCGGACGACTTTAATTCTCCCCCCCGTGCGGCCGCAATGAAAACAAAACCAATGCTTCAATAGTCAATGCAGTAGGTTGTTTGCACGAGGATCCGCAGTGTAACGTTCCAAAGAATGCGATCGCCAGTCTGACAAGCTTCGGCCAAATATCCGAACGTCCTTACACAGCAAACCTCCACACACTGTTGTAACTGTAGCAGTCTCACTGTTTACTATTCCTTTGGGCTTCTGATAAGTTACTTGTGGTATAGAGACCTGCGAAATCCTTTCAGAATACTCGCTTCTTTTTCGTAAACCCGACCGTAAACCCTGAACCCTAAACCCTCAAGCGATAGCATCTCTTCGCTGGGGTCACGGCTGTCTGTTGCGTTGCAACCTTCTCTGAGGTAGGCGTGGCCTCAGCCTGGCGAGGATGAGAACCGTTTCCAGGGTCCAGGGTCTAGGGTTTAGGGTTTAGGGTTTAGGATTTAGGGTTTAGGGTTTAGGGTTTAGGGTTTAGGGCTTAGGCTTTAGGGTTCAGCGTTTAGGGAGGGACTTAAGGGCTCGGGTTGGGAATTCCTGCGGCTTGTAGCGGCCTTTGGGACAAAGCACACTTAAGGCTTCAGGTAACACAGCAGATCGAAAGCTTTTAGAGAAAGCCCTAAACCCTGAACCTTAAGTGCCACATGCTAAACCCTCAACCCGAAAACGACGAGCTCCGGGCCCCTCCTAAGACAGCTCGCAGCGCCTGGTGCACGTTCTCCGCCGTCGCGGCGACGCCCATGGTGGGCGTCGCTTCTTGCAGATTTCCTCTGCTAAGGTTTAAGGTTTGGCTTCGGGTTGAAGATTTTTAAGCGTCTAGGGTTTAGGGTTTCGGGGTGCGGGGTTGGAGGACCCCGAACTACGGTACCTCCATTGTCGGAAACTCCCATATCCGATGAGGCCCAGAAACAGGCTCGGCTGCCGCCTCGGGGACGCTAGACTTATACAGGATCTAATTTATTCTATCATACCAAAGAAATCATATATTATTCACCAATTTAGTCACTATCTATTTTGATCCCTATCATGGCAACTTATAAACTTAAACTCCTTAAACAAAGAACTCAGAGCTCAGAATTTCCTTGGTTCTTCCTGCAGCCCTGCAGAGCCCCGGAGCTCCAGACTTTTCCGCTTCGGGCAGGATCTTGGTCTCAGGATCTTGGGCTCTCTGGGAGTTGCCGGGCTTCCGAGTTCGGCGATCGCAGCGCAAGCGAAGCGGCTACACCTCGCCTTTGCCTGAGACCTCCAGCGTCAAAGTAAAGGGATCTTCTGCCAAGAAGCAGAGCACGGGCCCCGAGCTTGCGGCCTGCGTGCGAAGGCTCCGGCACGGCACGAGATTCGATGACCTGGGCACGCGGCACAATTTGCAGCACAAACCGTCCGAGCAAGCCGAAGAGAAGCAAGACGAAGGTCCCCGAATCATGAAAATCCACATAAAGCTCCGTCAACAGCGCTGAGTTCGAAACTTAGCACGCGCACAGACAGTGATGTTACAGCAGCGATGCAGGTCGGTACGCAAAAAGGGCGACTCAGCCGCCGGTTTATGCAAGATCTCATCTTCCGCGCTATCTGGATTTTTGTCGTCATCGTCGCGGTGAACCCTTGAAAGAAGCCTGCAGCGAGCTTTGTTAGCACCGATCAGGAAGGAGCCGAGAAATCCAAAGATCAGCAACGTGAAGCTAGACGCCGCGGCAAGAAGCTAAAATTACGCGGGCAGCATGCGCGATGCAGGTGATCTTTCATTAGGTGAGCCGAAGCTTCGGCGGTGATGCAGCACCACACAGCGAACGAAGTCGCTCGGCGAGCTCTGCGTGGCCGCGCTCCTCTGCTTTTGCAGCCGCTTTCTGCAGCTGCTCCGGCGAGAACATGGCAGCTCTCAGCAGAAGCTCCACGCAAGAGGCATGGCCATTCTGTGCTGCCATCAGCAGCGGGAAACCTCCGTACTGCGGATCCACCTGACAAGCATCGGCTCCCGCTTTCAGGAGCAGATCCACGCAAGAGGCATGGCCATTCTGTGCTGCCATCAGCAGCGGGAAACCGCCGTCCTGCGGATCCACCTGACAAGCATCGGCTCCCGCTTTCAGGAGCAGATCCACGCAAGAGGCATGGCCATGCTGTGCTGCCATCAGCAGCGGGAAACCGCCGTCCTGCGGATCCACCTGACAAGCATCGGCTCCCGCTTTCAGGAGCAGATCCACGCAAGATGCATGGCCATTCTCTGCTGCCATCAGCAGCGGGAAAGCGCCGTTCTGCGACTTCACCTGTGCAGCCTCGGCTCCCCCTTTCAGGAGCAGCTCCACGCAAGATACGTGGCCAAGTTGTGCTGCGATCAGCAACGGGAAAGTGCCGTTCTGCGGATTGATCGCATTGGCGTCGACTCCGGCGACCAGCAAAACTTCCACGCAGGAGGCCTGGCCCTCAAATGCGGCAAGTCGCAGCGCGTCGGCAGCGGCCTCGGACTCGGCGGAAAAAACCTCGCGGAGCAGCACCTGCAGAGCGCGGGCCGCTCCGGATTCGGCTGCGATTAGGAAGGACCCGAGGCCGTTCACCTCAACTGCTCGGAGCTCGGCCAGCGGGCAGCCGGGCTCCGCGGCCTCGCCCTGCAGAAAGAATCGAATTCCTGCGGGGAGCTCCCGGAGGCCTCGGGCTCCCGGGCCCTCCTCCAGGCAGGGGTGCGTGCGAATTAGGTCAGCCACCCGCTCCCGGAAGGCGGCCGGAACTTTGTCCAGCTCGACGCTGAGAAGCTGGCGATTCTTGAAGAGGTCTCTGAGAGCATTTTTGACAGCTACACTCTTAGTCCCCGCAAACTTCTCCAAGAAAGCCAATTCCATGCGCAGGCGGCGGAGGGTCACGGACTCCCGTGCGGCGAGGCAAAGGGAGGTGAAACCGTCCAGGGACAGCTCCTCAGCTCTGCATTCCGCTGGCAGCACAAGGAACCCTCGAAAATG